>AYEL01072843.1:0-84583 GCA_000484575.1 Olivierus martensii
TCTGACAGATGGTGGCAGTAGCGTAAATTTAAGATAATTATTAATTTGACAGTTAATTCAAAAATAAACCACTGGAGCAAGTTTGGCTAGATTAGGATTATAACAAGCCATCTTTCTCTGGATACAAGATTTTGCTGTTCCGGTCTTTTCCTGTGTGTATCTTCAATTTTAGTTTATGAACTAAAGACTTTGAAAAAGAGAGACTAAAGACTGTAAATTTTGAATAGTGACCACCTCATCAGCCTCTGCCAAATCTGTATCTTCCGGTTGTGTTTCCCAGAGAACTAAAAACCTTACAATTCAGGTATTTCTCCTCTCATTGTAAGATCATCATTCACATGTATTGTGATGGAGATCTCTCTCTAAATAAAGGAAGTTGTTCTTTGATGAACGTAGTCTTTGTGTCAATTTTCTGAACATCACAATTATTACCCTGTCCTTGCTCGCGCTAAATAGTTATACTGCTTGCTTGTTTGTCGGCATCGCACCCGGCAATTCCGACTGGTGTCAGAACCTGACTATCACTGCATTTAGGCTTAATGCCTGTCATTATCGACCTCGGTCCCATACATGTATTTTTTTTCCCTCTCTCAAAATGTATCTATATTGCATTACATGTACTTTAAATCATTGAGGAATATGTATACATTTAAAAATTTATAGTAAGAATTAAAATTTATTTTAACAAAATAAAAAAAATATTTTTTACAAAATTACATAAATTTTGTAAAAAAATAATTGCACGTCCATAGACATTGAATACTGGAGAGGAACTGAAGGCAAGACTGGGTATATTATACAGTTATCTCTCCTGTAACATGACTTCCTACAACATGGTTTTGCTCCAACATGATTTGAAAATTGCAGAAACCTCATATAGCATGGTACTTCTACAACATGGTTCTTACTTAACATATTTAAAAAGTTAAAACGCTTACTCTCCTATAACACAAAATGTTTTTCATTGTTGGCTGGATTGCCACGTGGAAACGCTTCAGCTTTCCACTCTGGAGGACCTGGATTTGAGTCTCGGGTCCTATCCCTTGAAAATGTTTATCATGGGGTCTGGGCCCAGCCCATCGATCCCTGTCCTTCACAATCTGGCTGACCCTTCCATAGGGGTGGGCAGCCTGTGGAAGGGCTTGTTTTGCCCCACCACACAGTATTTTTCCAGAATGGAGTGTGGCATCATCCATTGACAAAAAAAAATGTTCATTAATTTCTGTAAATGCATACTAGGGACACACAATGCACACACAAAATGTAATCATTGAGAAATACTTTGCTAAAATTAGTCATAAATGCAATTTTGCTAGATGGCCACGAAAAAGACAATATGCAGTCTATTTTCAATTTCAATTTAAAATTGAGTTAATTGGCAACAATTGAGTATTTTGTGTTCCAAATGTTCCATTCTTGGATAAAATAAATAAGTTTTTATTCTTTGATAGAGGAATATGAAAAAGCAAAAAAACTTTTTTATTCATAAATTTTTTTAGGTATGTGTTAAGGAACAATTGTTTTCTAGTGGGTTATAGCAGGATTACAAATGTTTTAAAGAAAGCAGAAGATATAGCAATTTTAAATGCATAAAAAGTTCAGAAAGTGAAGTTGATATTATTAAAAAGAAAAAATCTTCTCATTTTAGCAAAAGTGGTAAAAAAGATATAATTATCATATGAATGTTATAATATAGAACAGTGTTGTCCAATTATAATGAACCAGAGGGCCATAGGTTTGTTTACTAGAGATATGGATGGCTGCAGTTACAAAAAAGGGGAGCGGCTTTGAAACTTGATATGCTATTGTCTCAACAAACAGAATGCATAAATATAACACTTTTGGAAACCCTGTCTCAACAAACAGAATGCATAAATATAATGCTTTTTGGAAACCAATAAAAGTATAGTCTGGATTGTAATTGTTGTTAAAAAAATTTTAATTTACATTATTTTTTTAGAATAAATATGAAATGTAAGTGTGCTTGCTACTTACTACCTATATATGACTCGAATAGCCACTATGATGAGCTGAGACAAGCAGGCGGCTGCTCCAATGTTGTCAAATTTATCTGAACAACGTTTGTTATAGTGCCTGCCTCTCAAGTGCAATGATATCATTGCTTTCAATCTTTCAGAAAATCTTATTACAAAATTATATTTACCAGATTGCATCCAATAAACATGACAAACCTTATAACAAAATTATATTTACCAGATTGCATCCAATAAACATGTTAACAAAAACTTATAAAAATATTTTAACAAATTGCATCCAATAAACATGTTAACAAAAAGTTATAAAATATAAACAGTTCTAATGAATAATGAAAAACTTCTTACTTTAGATATTAAACAACAGCAAACAATAAGCCAAATAAGTAAGATAAATCGTTTATTCAAAAACGCTTCTGGCTATAGCCGAAAACGTTTTTGAATAAACGATTTATCTTACTTATTTGGCTTATTGTTTGCTTTTATATAAACAGTTAAAAAATATAAAAAGGTATGTATGCATCTATGCATAATTTCATCCCACTTTTTACTTAAACATAAATAAATCAGCTCATTTCACAAGTGGAAAAATATAGTTTAATTTACTTGAAGAACTTTCAGCTTTACTAAGCCATCTTCAGCAATTATACATAACTGTATAATTAACTATATAATTGTAATACATAACTGTATAATTGATATATGTTATGTATAATTGCTGAAGATGGCTGATGGCTTTTAAGCCGAAAGTTCTTCAAGTAAATTAAACTATATTTTTCCACTTGTGAAAAGAGCTGATTTATTTATTTATGTACCTATTTAATGTAATAAATGAGGGTGGGCAGCAGCATTTACAAGGGGTAGATATTTACATCCATTCCTGTTGTAGCTAGCTGCAGATTATGTAAAAGAGAAGAATCTCTAAGGCGGGTTCTGAATTGATTCTTAACTCTCTTCCTGTTAGAAAATGCACTTTCACACAAATAAGTACAGTGGTCCCCGCTTATAACATGGGTTTGCAGGGTGGTGATCCAACCCGCGTTATAATCAATGGCTTCTTTTATAATTTAGTGATTCTAAATTAAAGAATAAGAGAAAGTTGTCCAATTTATTCAAGAAGGTTCATAATCTCCTTTTTCTGCAATCCATTCTCATATTGTTCCTTCCGGAGTATCCAACTCCTGTTTTATTTGTGCTTTTGAGACACCACTTTTCCTCAATCTATTGTTTAATTTCTCCTTAATGGTATACGATTTTCTTTTATTGTTTGCCATTATCCATTAAATAAATTAAATGTTATTAAAACAGTAACTATATTTGTAAAACTCGCTAAAGTCATGAAACAGCCATCAAAAAAAACATATGTATCAGATACACTCACACTAAAATTAACCTTTCGTTTGCTTTGAATACTCATGTTGTCAGTCGAAAATGTTTTAAAGTTGCCATCTGAAAATTATTAATTTTGTTTTTTAAAGATATTTTGAAATTTATATAAATTACCATCAGAATTATTAACAGGAATTCAAATTTCTATTATTTTATTATAAATAATAATAATAGTTCTAGAAATTTTGTAATTTTAGTTCTGTTATTATTTAAATATGGCGACAAGAAGTTAGCAAGGTGGATGGACATTGATTATGCATTGTATTATATTTTTCTCAGAATCTCTTTCAAAAGAATGGGGAACAGGAAACACCTGCAGTATATCCGAATCCATGGTATAAATGACAGTGTTATAACTGGAGAGCACTGTACTACCAAATGTTGATATTACTTTTGTACCAAAATCACAAAAGTTAGGAAAATTTTCGTTAAATAAAGCAGGTTACCCATGTGATTTGTTATGAAAAAGTCATTTTCCCACCACTACTAAATATACTTGATGTTCATTTTCTATTTTACATTTTTTCTCATTCACTTTATAAATGCAATGAACTCATGGTAAAATAAAAATTAAATTAAAGCATAAAATAAAATTAAATTAAAACGTAAAATAAAATTAAACAGAATCTCACAACAACGGTCACACAATCACTGAAATGGTGAATGTAAGAAACCAAAAAATAACTAAAATACAGTCACAATTCAAAACTTTAAACTGAAATAGCTAAAACTAAAATTGACATGGTTGAAAGTCTTATAAAAATGTGATGTCATTGATAGCTTATTGATCATTATATAATAATTATTTAATGATCGCTACATTACAAGATGTAAAATTATTAGTAATCATTACTAATTATTAAGAAAAATTAATTAATCAAGTTAATATAATTCAATTTTAGGATTATTATTATTATTATTATTAATCTCTTAAAAAAAGCAATAAATAAAAGTGAAAAAAACATTAAAAAGTAATATTATATCACAAATCGTGAAAGCCTTGCATGCCACCTTTTGGACAGCTCTGATATAGAATATAGGCTGTATACTTTTTCTTTCCTTTTGTTTTATGTATATTGTTTTTTAAGGGCTTACATACATATTTTTTCTTTCTTTATGTTTTGGAATTTTATGTTTAATGTTATTATATATTCTTAATAAACATTTAAGTTTCTTATGTGGAACTTAGAGAAAGTTATTTGTTTTGAATTGGTTTTGGAATGTAACTCTCCTTTTTTGGTGGTTTTCATATAGCTTGGTTTCACACAATGTAATGTTTTTCAGGAACCTATCTACTGTATTATAGCAAGGATACCTATATTGTAATCGCTATTATTAGGTAGTTGCCATTCATGCTAAATTTATTAATAAATTTGAAGCAATTTTATTTGAAAGTGTAAAATCATTTCTTGGCATTTTGGCAAAGATTTAAAAATTTTAAATAAAATCAATATTGTAAATGAATATCACTAGGTACAGTATATAGTAATGGTATATAGCAGATGCTGGTTGACATACTTTTGAAAAATCCCTAAAATATATCAAAAATTGCTAAAATCCTTTTCTGCTACTGTCCCAATTAAGCATTTAAATTATTAGTTTGGTTTCCATTGTTTGAGATTTGGTCCAAAAAAGTGGCTGCCCCAATTAACTGGTGGCCCAATTAAGTGGAATTGACTGTATTTATTATATATATTTTATTATCATTATATATTTTATATTTATATATATATTTTATAATGCATCAAATAATAAAAACACAACTCAAAAGCCAAATAGTAAGAAAAATCGTTTAATCAAAAACGTTTTCTTGTTTCTTAGTTATTATAATAAAATCCCATAAATTTAAATCGATGAATCTATTGGATTAATTAATCTTATTTCAAATTTAATTTTAATAGCTTGAATACTCTATTTTTATCTTAAGTCAATAAAATTAATTGAGTATATAAAAGAAAAAATCATTTATTTAAAAATGAATTTATTTTTATGAAAGTAAATATTTCTATAGCATTAAATTTTAATCAACTCTATATTTCTGTAGCTTCCATTAAATTAAAATTTATTTTTTATTCGAAGTTTAATTTATTGCGCTTATAATAAACCTAGAACTATGAAAGTTAAATTTTTAATTTAAAAAGAAAACATCGGAATTCAGAAGGAAGATGATTGTTTATTCAGGTATTTTATGTCATTAAGAGAATTAGGAAGGCTATTCAACTAAAATAAGAAATTCGAATGTAAAGAGTCTTTCAAAAAGATTCAATTCATTAAAATGAACAAATGAAAATTTATTTTAAATTATTGTTTAAATCTAAATTACAATAAACAAGCAATTTTGTTGGAAAGAATTAATTGCCTATCTATGATCGTCTTTTTTTATATTGAAATGATCAAAATATATGATTAAAATCATCTTTAATGGCAGATCCTATATGCCGAATGTCATAAAAATTTAATAAAATGTTTCTTAGTTATCATAATAAAACCTCATAAATTTAAATGGATGAATCTATTGGATTAATTAATCTTATTTCAAATTTAATTTTAATAGCTTGAATACTCTGCTAAATTTCGTGAAATTTGATCAAATAGTTCAAAAGTTATTAGTGGGGATAGACGAACAAAAAGTCATCATGATAATCCTGTAACTCTCAATTTCCTTCGAAAAATAGGCTAAAAATGAACGATTCGAGTTAAATTGAGCAAAAATTTGGATTACTGTTCATATTTAGATTATTTCACAGATTTTTAATAGCCTAATTACATTTTTGACTGTTTCGCAAACAAGTGTTTCTGAATAATATTCATACATTCATTGACTTGCATTTTTACATTAATAAGTGTAGAAAACTGCCTTTTAATCTTTTGTGCATTGATTCCGAAAACAATTCAAAATTAATTTATACAAAGTAGCTGTGAGTCAAACAAATTATATAAATAGTATAACTTATTTAAATATGTTTGAGTTCACTGCACAAATATAGATAAGAAATTGTTTCATTCATATGAGAATTGGACTATAGAATTTCGACTACTACATTTGTATTAATGTAAACTTAAGTCGTTACGAAATATTGAAAGAATCTTTTATGCGTGTAAATAGAATGACATCTTAATAAATTATATACGAAATCGTTCGCATTAAATGATGCGATTAAAGATATCATCTCTACATCGATTTGTTGGCTGAAAGTTAAGAACTTGCAGTTAACTGTACGTCTTAATAGTCGATCAGTTTTGAAAATCATACTCTTTCGTTTCTATCAAATGACATTAGACAATGTTAATTTAACGAGTAGTTGCTAATTTAATATTTTTACATAATAAAGCAAAGCAATTGAAAACTTCTTGAAAACAAAAACTGTAAAAAGCTTTGAAACACATTACGATATTCACGTCAATACTTTTCTTTGCACTTACTTCTGACAAATTTTAAATGTAATGTACTGTATAATATTTATCATAAAATATCAAAAGTAACTTTATTAACATAAATTTTTTTATTGTTGTCTAATTCGAAATTTTATCTGTCTACTGTCACTCAGTTCTAAGTGCTCACATGAAAATATTGTATTTTATAAATATTTTATTTTTCTGAATATAGGGTAAAACGGGGGAATATGACCAGTCGGGGAAAATGGCCAATTATAAGTTGAGAAGCATTTTTAATATTAAAAATTAAAAAATAGTTTTTTTCGGCAGGGGCATTTAATGTAGCATACAGTCGTTGATTATTAGTGCTAGATTAGTCGTTGATTAGGCAGTGCTGGCGATAAGCTTATAACTGGCCATTTTCCCCTACGGGTCATATTCCCCCGTTTTACCCTAAGTAAAAATACATTGAAATGATCATATTCTCCAACGAAATGGCCATTTTCCCCTCAAATTTGGGGAAAATGGCCAATTTGCTACTTTTTAAAAATGAGTTTATATTTTTCTTTCTGTTTAATTTTTCAGTTAGTTACTTTTATATTTTCTTGTAAAGACTACAAGCTCTATGTAAAATAAAAAATATTTGCAATGTTGTACATTATTTTTTCATAAATTTAAAATTTTCACTAAGGTCGGCATATTCCCCCGATTTACCCTACCTATTTTAATAATAATAATAATGTTTTATATATACTAAGTTATAGCTGAAGTAGAAAGATTGCATTTTCTCAAATAAATAATACAAATACAGTATATCAAATAAGCAAATTTACAAATGATATTCAAATAAATACAAAGTATATAAAGTATATTTTGATCGAAATTTCGTATCTATTATCTCATTTTTTATTTTTTTTTTAATATCTCATAACATCTCCAACACATTAAAATTGATTTTTACTATCATTATTACAAATAATAATCCCACTGAAAACCACTAATATCTCATAACATCTCAAACACATTAAAATTGATTTTTACTATCATTATTACAAATAATAATCCCACTGAAAACCACAATAAAATAAATATAATGAACATTTGTTAATATATTTTATTATTAGTATAATAAAGATGTAAAAAAATATTGCAAAGTAATCCTAACAAAATAATAAATGCCATAAGAACAAAAGATTTAATTGTTAAAATTATACAGTATTTAATAATCTTTTATTTTTAATTATCTTAAATAATTATTGTGTTGCATGAAATTCATGCAACACAATAGTCGCCAACTGCTTGAACATCTGACCAAGAAATATTTTGTGAGTTTTTATATTCTTAGCATACTTTAAAAAAATAAAATAAAATAAAATCATCTCTATCGGATGTATGTTTTTTACTAATAACTTTTGAACTACTAAGTAGATTTTGATTCATGCAACACAATAGTCGCGTAGAACAGCCTACTGCTTGAACATTTGACCAGGAAATATTTTGTGAGTTTTTATATTCTTAGCATACTTTAGAAAGGAAAAAAAAAAGATAAAAATCATCTCTATCGGATGTATGTTTTTTACTAATAACTTTTGAACTACTAAGTAGATTTTCATGAAATCCTCTTGGTAAGTTTTACTGTTAAAAATGTTGTTGATGCTACAACAACAGCTACAAACGTTTAAAATGGCGAGCATTTAAATTTATAAATTTTCTCCAAAATCACTTTAAAATTCAGTTTTAATGAAAATGAATAACTAAAATTTGATCATCTGCCATGTTTTAAATGGCGGATGATCAAATTTTAGTTGTCGAATTTCATTTAAACTGATAGAGTAGTTTAAAAATGATCATGGAAAAAATTCATAAATTTAAATGCTCGCCATTTAAACGTTTGTAGCTACTGTTGCAGCATCAACATCATTTTAACAGTAAAACTTACCAAGAGGATTTTATGAAAATCTACTTAGTAGCTCAAAAGTTATCAGTATGAAACACACACATTTATATATGAGATCATACACATACATCCGATAGAGAGCTTGGTGATCTTATAATCCTCTCTATTCAGGTTTCCTTCTAATTGAAGTGATATTAACTTAAGGTAGATTATCAATTTCAGATATTCATATATATTCTTCAAATTGATAATTTTTAATAGTATAATTTCACATCTTTAATCGTTTCAAAATAGCGGACACATTCAGGTAGTAGTGATTCTCATTTTTTTACGGTACACTTTTATGTACCGGAAAAAACTATTTCTAAGAATACTTATGACAAGCTCGGAGAACGTCGGTTGAAAATCACTGTTCTAAATAATAAAATTAATTAATATATTCTGTGTTAATTAATTCAAAAAGCATTAATCGATACTATATTGTATTCCTATCAGGTTTAATCATTTTAATTTATTCTTGTATATAAAAGTGAAAATATTTGGTTACAGTCTGGGAGGTTGAAAATCACTGTTCTAAATAATAAAATTAATTAATATATTCTGTATTAATTAATTCAAAAAGCATTAATCGATACTATATTGTATTCCTATCACGTTTAATCATTTTAATTTATTCTTGTATATAAAAGTGAAAATATTTGGTTACAGTCTGGGGCAATAATTTGTTTTGCTTATAAAATAAATTAAATCGATCATATATAGTAGAAATAAATCAATCGGTATTAAAATGCGTTCTCTGTAAGAATTTGTCAACTACTACTACTATTAAGATTGTAGGCTAGGATAAAAACCTTTCATTTCTCCCTTTATTTTCACCTGACTGTGCTTAAAATTTCCTCGAGTAATTTAAGAAATACCTACTTTACAAATTTCATCAATATTGGCTGGATGATGCAACCTGAATGTGCTGATGAGAGCTTCTATGTAAGCTGAAACGTTTCAAAAAATGATTTTTTGTGTTTAAAGATTTGCGTTTAATAAATTTTTTTTTTCTCGTGTAAAGATGTGTGCAATTTAGATAATGCAATACTTACTTTTCTAGCTGAAAACTATACACATGACTTTATTTTTCCATACAAGAAATCGAATAAAAGGATATACGAATCTCGTGTAAAGATGTGTGCAATTTAGATAATGCAATAATTACTTTTCTAGCCGAAAACTATACACATGACTTTATTTTTCCATACAAGAAATCGAATAAAAGGATATACGAATTAGATTTGGACGATATTGTATTCGATAGAACAATAATTTCATATAAATGTTGTTAGTTTTAATAAAATTCACTTAGCTTGAGACACTATCTAGCGGCAATATTATTCGGTTTGAATTAAATTTATATGTTATTGGAACCCTCTAGAAAACAACCCTCTAGAAAACTAGAAAACTTGTTTTCTAGAGGGTTCCAATATCATATAAATAATAATAATTCCTATAACTAATATTTAAAGAATATTAGTTATAGGATCATATATCTCCGAGTAGTAGTTTGTCAGCAGAATATTTCACGTAAATGACATCTGATTTAAATGAAATTCTCACGTATTATTTGAAATCATTAGATAACCAAGAATATTAGAAATGATTGTTATATTAATTTATTATTATCGAAATTATAAAAAAAAGCTGTTTGAAGATCAATGAAGCGAAATCTTAACAAATTTTATCTGATCTGAATGAAATTTATATATATTACTGTAATGTAGTAGAAAAATCGAATGCGTTAGAAATAATCGAAGCCAGATCATTATTACTTCGATGTAACGATTCGATTTTGACTTTTTTTGAAATTTCAAAAAGTTGTAAATCAGAAAATGTAATGAAAAGTTGTGTTGAATTCATTGATTTTTACTAGTGTTAAACATCGGTAGAAAAACATCGATGTTTAACATCGATAAAACCATCGAAAGGTAATATCGATGTTAGAAAACATCCGTCCCGAAATCATCGATGTTTTCTGGATAATACACAAAACATCATTTCTTTGTGCATTGTCAGTTGTTACTGACAATGCACAAAGAAATGATATTGACATATTCTTCATCTATTATCCAGTATTTTATCAACAGCTTTAGTTTATTAGCTAGTACATTGCAAAGTTTATTTTACTTAACTATAAAGTGGACAGTCAATTTAATATAACTCTTATTCTGGATGTCTGTCCATATATCAGTTGTCTATGAACAAAATTTCTGCTTTATTTTCTGCTAGTCCACTGATTTGAACTTCTTAATCCTCCTAAACGCCTCAAAAGTTTTTCTTTGTTTTCCTGGGAGAGGTTGTGACGATGATGCTTCTTCAGTGTCTCGATAACATTTTTCTTCTTTATGCAATTCTTTCTGAACTCCAAGAACTGTGGATGTTTGTTTTCAAAATGACACTTTAAATTCGCGATATTGCCACTAGTATTCAATTCTTTCGAACAACATAAGCAAGTTGCAAAATTACTTTTATTTTTAGTAAAATTTTGCCACAGAAAGCTTTTCGGAGGCTTACTTACTAAGCTCCAAAGGTATAAATACTTCGATATAAAAAAAGAAACCGAAAGAGTTTCGAATATTAATTAAATGATGATAATAAAGTGTCTCACGTGACAAACCTTATTATTAAATTAGTATTTTACCAGATGGATTGTTCGATTTTCCTAATGTAAAAGTAAAAAAAAAATTAAATAAAATCATCAGCAATTATTAAAAATTTCCATTTATAAAAATATTATGTAATATTATTTAAGAAACGTTAATTCTACTACTTAAACAGAAAAATCATCGAACATCGAAGTCCACAAAACATTGAGTTTTAAATATCGATGTTCAACACTAATTTTTTTAACTTGTTTCAAATATAAAATTTTATTATATATAATAAACTATATGCTATATATTCTGAGTTATAATACTCCGTATAAATTTATAACATATTATACAGGGTGAAGAAAAACATCGTCGTAAAATTTTGTGTACTGTTAGGAGACCTCAAAACAAGTCTAAAATGTTAAATGAACATATGGTCTAAATGGCACCGTTTTCGAGTTATAACCCTTTAAAGCTAGCCAATATCTCTATAATATATCATTACGTATTTAGTAAAACAAAAATATTGTATTAAAAATTGCATGCTATTCCATTATTTTAATGGTTTTAAACATACTTAAAACAAATATTGTTTATTAAAATTAATATTACAGAAAGTATCTCTGGAATTCAATGCAGATTTTTAATATATTTGTTATTTTTTCTAAAAATTAATTGATTTTGAAAATATTATTACAATTAAAATAAAGTAATATAATTAAAAATAAGCAATTAAAGAAATATGGAGATTATTCTATACAACTTAATGATTTAAGTTATTGCATTAGTTTTTTTTTTATTTTCTTAACGAGTTTAAAATTTAATTAAATTTTATTTTAAAAGCAAAAAATAAAATTTACTACTTAAAAATAAAGTAATTAATTAACTGCACATTATATTCAATTAAAATTCATTATTAATCATGAGAATATTATTTTCAAAAAGAAAATATAATTATCGTAATAAATTAATAAAAAATTTAAACTATATACAGTATATGAAATGCAATGTTTGCTGTTTTCTGTTTCGCAAAGAATCCCGCACCGTTTGACCTCTCATCTCTATGCGTCGCATAGTGATGTTTCACCACTATGCGTCACAGAAATTGTTCGCCCTCATTATAGCACTGAACACACCACAAGAACAGTGAATGAACCTCACCAGCGTATCAAATGCTGAGGTCCATTCACTGTTCCTGTGGTGTTCAGTCAGCATGTGGGTCACCACCATTAGCTTACAACCTTCAGTCGTTAAAAACTGAATTATAGCTTGCATATCCTGTTTGGACGGATTTTCAATCATATCAACCATCTTCAACGTTACGTCACGCGTTTAAAAATGACGCAAGTGTACAATTTAAGAGCTCTGTTGCATGTGCAACACATACAGCTTTACTTTAACATCCGCATTCCTAAACTGAAATGCCAATTCATCACGTGGTGCATTTCAAACGAGTTTCATTTGAACACGCCATATATATATAAAAAAAGGCAAATATTGTATTATATATATATATAAATTACAATAGTTGCTTTATCTGTTCCGCATAAGCTCCAGTACCATTTGATCTTTCGGAACCAAACATGGTCCAACGATTTCCTGCGACTCAGCGGATAATATAGGCTACTCTCGGTCGGACTGGCTCCAACGTGAGAAGGAAAATAAAAGTAAAACGAAAATACATTCATATAAATCCTTCGGAATTAAGTTCGAATTCGGGATGACGTCATAGGCGCACAATGCTATTACTGTGATGTAATAGTGGGTGATGTCAGAAAAGCATAATTTATTCATGATGCCACGATGAAGTAACAATGGATGACACGCGCTGTGACAATCCTCAACGCTAAAACGACATAAAAACCCAATGGATTTCAAATACTTACGATATAATAAATGAATTATATGGCAAAATGATACTTTTGTATGATTCGTTGTCAACTTTCCGTAAAGTTTATAAATTCACGAAATCCAGCCCACCTTGTTGAACTTCAAGCTTCCGGCTGACCCTAACATAGTTTTGGTCAACCTGCGAAATGGGCTATAAAAGTGGCCATCGTCAAAATTATCCCGTGTGATTCGGCGTCTTAATTCATACTAACCTACAGTATACTATACAGTATTTATTTAAAATATTATTACTAGCCAGGATATTGACGTTATGATGGAGTAAGAGTTGTCACAAATTGTATTATGCCTGAAATATCCAAGCAAAGCCGCGTATTCTATTTAGTAAATAATAATTAATAGAATTTTGAATATTATATTTAAAAATTTTTAGGTCGAGATTTTATTCCATTATAAAAACATCAATTTATTTATTATATCAACATTCAACTAAATTTTTATTATATATTAATTTAATTAATTAACAGGTAAACAAACAAGCACTCAAAATTCTAAAAATTATTTTAAGTAATGCAATAATGATCTGTAGAGACTAAGATATTTTGGAAATTGTTAATGTTATTAATTATTTAAAAAGCAGAAAGAAGAAAATATTTATAAATATACACATAACATCTCATTTTTTGATTAATTAAAGTTGTTATTGTGATAAGCTGTTGTCCCAAGAGATAAAACAATTTAAGTTGAATACTCAATTCACATTCAGGATTATTTTTTGATTAATTAAAGTTGTTGTTATTGTAATAAGCTGTTGTCCCAAGAGATAAAACAATTTAAGTTGAATACTCAATTCACATTCAGGAATTAAAATAATTTTAATCAATTTATTCTTTTTCATTTTTTAATGAGGAGTTTCGTTAAACTGAATTCCATTGTTTAAAATATATAATATACGGTAATTTAAAAAAATCTTTAGCAGATTATAAACAAAAGAATATTTAATAGTGCATACATAAGAAATTTAAAAATCTGTTGATAATTTTTAAATCATCAGATAGATAAAATTAATAAAAGATTAAAAACGACACACATTCTGTAATATTTTGTTGGTTGGTTGGTTAGGTAGATTAAGCCGCCATATCTCACGAGGGATATACTGTATCTGATACCACTGATAGAGCCCATCACAGGCTGGTCAACACCCATGATGGGGTTAACCGAATGGTTGAAGGATGGGGTTCAACTGGCCGGTCCCAGATCTCTCCTGAAAAACTGGAGATATAGGACCCGGATTTGAACCCGGATCCTCCAGGTGGTTAAGTTAATTATACAGTATTACGCAGCCATATCCTCATGGGAAATTCTGTATCTGGCGACAGGCACTTATAACGCCATTACAGGCTGGCCAACACCCATGATGGGGTTCAACCGGACGGGCCCGGATCCCTCCTGAAAAACTGGAGGTGTGAAACCCGGATTTGAACCCGGATCCTCCAGGTTGGTAAGCCACACTAACAGGGTCGTAACTAGGGCGTGGCGAAAGCGGCATTTGCCACGGGCGCAACTTCATTAGGGGCGCAAATTTTTTAATTGATTTCCGTTATTTGCGAGCAAATGAATTTTTTCGATAAACGTTCGCAGACAACGTTATGGTTTTTCTTTCATTTTATTTCTTAGAAGAGGTAATTCATGGGTAAAAGCGGACAAGTTGTATTCCAAACAAAGGCGCCAGGTCAACAAGCGGCAATATTTTTATGATAAAGGTAAAAGTTTACAATGACTCATGGGTAGCTGTATTTTTCTATTTTTGCTCATTAATCATTAAATACGAATGAAAATTTGTTTAAACGATTTTTTATTTATACCTACAAATAAAGAATTATCTTATAGCATATTCAAAAAAACTCATTTTGATGGAAATAATTCAGTTTCAGCATTGTTATCTTTAAATAAAAAAAATGAGGGGCGCAAGTTTGACCCTTGCCACAGACGCTGCGTACCCTAGATACGGCACTGCACACTAACATTTTGTAAAAACTTTGTTTCTGTATTTAAATTTTTATAAAATTTTAAACATGATGTTACCTAAATATTGTATAGTTTATATCGTTCGTAAAACTGTCGATCCGATTAAAGTTGTGTAATTGGGATTAATAAAATTTTCGCATTTTTGATATGGATTTAATGTTATTAATATCAAACTTTAGTTATCGTTGGTATCAGCACTACAGTTTCTCTATTTTTCCTTCTGCTGTTTTGGTGACATTAAAAAGTTAGGTTTGGTTTCATCTCCTCCCTTCCCGTTCCTTTCTTCCTTTTCCTCTTCGAGTGTGTGTATATTTGTTGCATGAATGAAATTTAATTTAATTTTATCAGAATATTCAAATGATCACTTTTCTACATGCCCAATAAATAAACACAACAATATGCACGTTAAAATTATAAACCCTTCTTGGTATAAAAAACATAACTTTACATCTTTTTTAACCCCTTGGTATTCTTATAGAATGGTAAGGGGTTCTATTAATCCTTTGACTGATTCTTAAAAAAATAATATCAAACTTTTATGATTAAATATTTAATATGAATAATATTATTCTATATACATATACAACATACACAACATACGTTATTCAACAGCGAGATGATCAATAGCATCATCGATGGAGCGTACACTTTTCGTTAAAAATAAATTTTCTACAATAATAATAATAATATTCCGATACGGCCTAGTTGCTCTCCATTCGATTACTTGTCACATAAAACAGCGACATGGAACAGCTGTTTAAAGAAAAGATGTCAAAAAATATTTTCACTGATTAAAATTTTTAATAAATCGATCGCATTGTAATGTTAAAGTACTTATTTAGAAATTTCATGAATTTATGTATTAAAAAAATAATTATTTAACTTATACTTATCAATAATTACTTTATGCAAATAAGAAAACATAAAATTCTAAAAATATCGATAATGTAAATTCATAACAGCTTGTATCGTTGTCAAACTGAATATTTTAATCATCACTCGCATAAATTCGATATTTTAGTCCAACTTTAAAACATTATTAATTATAGAAATCAATGTATAATGTACAATATTTGCAAAAATTGTGAAGTATTGAAATTTAAAGTTTTTTTTCTTTAGATAATCTTAGTTATTTTTGTCTCAGAAGAATTCAAATATACTGGAGAATCAGAATATTTTTTGACACAAGTATTGGCTTTACAGAGAGAGAGAGGGGGGGAAAGGTCGAACAGAAAATAAATAATCAATGAAAGTGAAGAAAAGAGAACATATTGAAAAGGAAATTACCAACTTTTCATCCACTTTTGAAAAATTAGTAGGAGGAATAAAAAAAAGATTATCAAAAGATTTATATATTAAATTACTTGGAAATAAAATTAACTCATTAGTAAGTTTTAAAAAAATGTTACGTCTAACTTACCTGCCCGCGCAGAGCGCGTCGCGACGCAAACTACATCCAGGGCCGCCCCAAAGCCAGATAAACATTATGTTTTAACTTAAAACCTGTCTCATTTTTCTCATAATTAACTTCAAGCAAGAACTGAACATAGCGATCGGAGTTAGGCGCGTCGCGTTGCAAACTGCAATATGCCGCGCCTAATTCCACAGCTATGAATATAATTCGCGACGCAACGCGCTCTCGGCGGACAGGTAAATTCGATTGTTACCAAAAAGGTATTCTTTTATTGTCGATACTTTTTTCCTGTTTTTGAATTATCTTAAATTTAAGCCATAAATTTCAAGTGAAAGATAATTCTTAGAATACATTTACATAAGTATTAATTCTTATATTTTTAATAAAAACATAATATCAACCGACGATAAAAATAATAATTTTACATTTTAAGATTAGTTTAAGGAAAGAATTATTTATTTCTGTTCTTTTTTTGAGAACTAATTGTACTGTAGAGAACTGCCTGACGTCGGTCAACGTCGACAACTTAGTGTTTCTTTCAACTAGTTATTAATATCTCATATTCAAACAATTGAATCGTTGTTTCTCAACTGAAAACTTAAGAGAATTTTTTATGCAGTTTAACGTAGTTATCCATTTTAAATGACAGTTTGACAAATTTCTTTTGATAAAATTCTCATTTAATAATGTCAAAAATTTAATTTAAATATAGAAAATAGTGAAAACATTTATTTTCATTGAAATCTGTTAAAATATTTTAAAATGCGAGTATATTAAATTAAAATAAATAAATAAATTATTATATATTGCATTAGGTGTTATTGTAGTTACCAATATAAAAAAATTATTTAAATAAAAAATTGAAATTTTATTTAAATTAATATCACTTAATCCGTTTAGATAATTAAACATGTAAGAGAATAATCGATGAAAATTATACTAACGTAGAAACAGCTAGATAGATCATTACAAATGATCGTGTTGTTCGTACGTAAATACTATTTTTAACCCGAGTTTTTAAAAACTTAAAATCATGTGTATCAGAAAAAAATAAATAAATAAATATGATCAAAGAAAAATGTAGGAACGAAATAAACTTTTATCGTTATTTTTCTAATAATATAACGACAACGTAGTGAAAATATTTTCAGATTTTTTTCCTATATAACCAATAAATGTTTTTCGATTATTCTGCAATTTTGTTTCGGGAAGACTGTTGTTCATTTATTTTTTCATAAATTTAAACTCGAAAGAAAGCGTAGGAAAAAGTATTTAAAGACTTATTATAGAATAATTTTATTTTACAAATTTAAGAAAAAATACCCATCCTTTTCGCTGTATGGGGGATAAAAATTCACACATGCTATTCTCAAATTAGAACTTTTGTTTATACAGTTTCATTCGACATATTTAAATGTTCTTTCTGGCACACGCACAATTTAACGTAAAATTTATTCTAGTTAATCGAGTACTAGTACATCAATCTTTCTGATACTGTTCTGCTTATGACTTTGCCATGTTTATGAAATATTCATCAATAGTAACTTAATAATGTTGTATACATTTATTTCGATAGTAAAATTTAGTGGTTAAAACTATAGTCAGGAATGTTTTATAAACTACAGTAGAGTACTAATAACCGGATCTCAAGTCGTATAAACAAATCATCAGTTAATCCGAAAACATGCAAAATATCATTTATAGGTTGTAAATAAATACAAGAAAACCTGTGCTGGTGGCCACCTCAGCTAGGTGACCAACCTGCAAGCCGTGGCCACCTTAATATCCGCCCAAGTGTATTGCGGGATTTTTAAACTGTGTAAAATGGCCATCTGTGTTCCGTGGCCATGGCCAGTGATATTTAATTTCGGCACTTTGTGCGCAACATCTACTATGTGGCCAGCAAATCGTGTTTTTATCAGAAATGTCAGATGGGCTTTAGATCTTCTATCAGCTGAATATTCTATGTATGTATGTATGTATCGGTTTTTTAGCGTATATCATGGCTTTCCGATTTCCAGAAATTCTTTCCATTTCTCTCGATCCAGACTCCATTCCTCATCCACTCCAAAATCACTCATTGCAGATTTAATTCCAGCGCAGCGTACCAAGTTTTTCGCGGTCGATCTCGTTTTTTTTTAGTTTCTGGATTAAATTCCATAGTAATTCTTGGAAGTCGTTCCGCAGTCATTCTCTTTACATGGTCAAACCAAATTAGTTGTCTACGCTAATATCTCTCAAGTGAAAAATCTCGAAAACAGATATTAGGTAGTGATTTTTTTCCTTTAGACCAGTGTTTCCCAACGTGAGGCGCACGCCCCACGAGGGGCAATTTGATTTTTCAGGGGGGCAGTTCAAGAATGAGTTATTAACAGTGAATTTTTTGCATTTCTTATGATTCTAGGGCCTCATATACAGTATATAAATGTATATTGTGGCGTATGCATTTTTAAAATTAAAATCAGAATGTACACGGCGGTTTTGAAACTTTATTTGCTGTTTTTTCATATTACTTCATATTATTATTGTTATTTTTTAACAATTTCTTAGTGATTTCTTCCTCAGTATTTCAACTGTCCTTTTATTCTTTTATTTTTCTCTTTTCTTGGATGCCATGTTCTTTGGAAGCTTATTTAAACCAAGTTAATGGCCTTTTAGACTTCCTCTACGTGAATAGGAGTTCACTTTTTGAATAATAAAAATTATATGTCTAGATGAATAGGAGTTCACTTTTTGAATAATAAAAATTATATGTCACAGGGGAGGCATCAGGATTTTAGAGATGCTTAGGTGGGGCGTGGCCAGAAAAAGGTTGGGAACCACTGCTTTAGATTTAATTAACAATGTGAAATTGTGTCATAAACTTTGTATTTTATTTTGATGTTTAATAAAGAAATTTATAGATAACTGTGTAACAATCTCAACGCCGAAAAGTGGCCACCTACCACAGGTTTTCCTATATATATATATGTTATTTAATTTATAATCTTTAAATTTTATCTAAAAGTAAAATTTATTTAGATTAAAAAAATCAGTAATCTTCACTTGCCATTATGATTTAAATTCGTTTCTTGAAGCAAACTCACGAAATCATACCAATTTTTGATAGGAATTATTTAAATAACAGCTGAATTATCTTGCTATTCGATGTATCTTATCGTAATTTTAAGCACATTCGTTTTTATTTCTGCTCATAGATCGAAGAAAATCTGGTTGGTTAAAGCTAGATCAGATAGAGAGTCTACTGTATATTAAAAATGAATGACAAGAATATCAAATGTTTCGATTAAAGTTTCTTCGAATGTACGGTTTAAAATTAAACTAAAATTTGAATAACGTAACAAAGAGATGGAACACAAAAGTGCATTAGATTATAATAAACTTTTGTATAAAGTTTAATTATATAATCATTTAAATACATACAATTGTCTATTTTGAGTTAAAATTTATATAAGTTATAATATAATGAGATTACTAAATCGACAATATTCATTGAAGTATTATAGAATTTCGTATAAAAGATTTATATGTTATATAATTAAAATATCAAATTACATGTTTGTATTCGTACACCTGAATTTTCATAATTGTATTTTAGAGGATAAGCTGATTGTAAGGCCATTAAGATTTATTTTAAGGTTAATAAAGCTGTCAATTATTAAATTATTAAACAGAGAATTTTATGAGATGAGCACAAATTGTTGGTGAATAGATAATTTCTACTCAAATATAAAAACACACGTAATTAAATATAATTAAAATTTTCTTTAGTTAACATTCAAAAATATAACTCATGCTCTGATTATACAGGGTGAAGAAAAACTTCGTCGTAAAATTTTGTGTAATGATAGGGGACCTCGACCACAAAACATTGGGTTTTAAATATCGATGTTCAACACTAATTTTTTTAACTTGTTTCAAATATAAAATTTTATTATATATAATAAACTATATGCTATATATTCTGAGTTATAATACTCCGTATAAATTTATAACATATTATACAGGGTGAAGAAAAACATCGTCGTAAAATTTTGTGTAATGATAGGGGACCTCGAAAACAGTCGAAAATGTCTAATGAGCATATGGTCTAAATGGCATCGTTTTCGAGTTAAGCTAGCCAATCACCATCGAGTACACAAAGCGTGACGACGTGTTGTTATCCCACGTAAATCCATTGTTTAGAAGTCGAAAATACGAGCTTTCTACCGATTCTAGACTGAAATTAAAACTTCCGAAACAAAATTTTAGGTCAAAATTTCCTGTGAAATTTTTGTGGAAAAAAAGCTGTGAAAATGATCAATATTAGATTATTTTTAATGATATAAGCATTATCTAACAAAATTCTACCGATTTACTGAAAGGATTTAATGTACATTAAATAAATGTTTGTAATTCCTGCAATTATAAACATATATTTATAATTGTTTTTATTGGCTAAATTTGGTGCAATTACTGGTTCGTTACACACAAACTTATATAATTTATATTACTTTTAATAGAATATATTTTTATTAATTGATTACTATTGTGAAAATACGTTTATTTAAAAGGATTAAAAATAGTCTGCTGTTGTCTTATTTCTTAGCAACATTATACTTATTCTGCATTTTTTATCCAATTAATTAGGATTAATTTCAGAAGTTTCTATTGAATTTAATTAAATAAACTTCCGGGAATAAAGCTTTTCATCAGGGGCGATGAGAGGCTACGTGGCAAAATTTACATTGGCTCCAAGTAATTTTAAAGTTATAAGGTTGGGCAATTTATTACCCCATTTCGGACCTTTCAGCGTCATCCTTTTACGATTAATTAGCACATAAAATCAAATTGTGAGATGATGTCCAGCCCCTGTGAATCCTGGACCAAGAAAATTTTATCCCATCAAATAACTATTAAACAAATTCTAAGCACACATAATCAGTCCAGTATTTTTTAACATAACCATTTAATCTGAGTAACATTTTCGGCTTCTATGCCATCATGTGTTCTTACAAACACTTAATGGAATGTGTGCGCTTAGAATTTGTTTTAGTTATTTAAATACCAAAGAGAGCAGTTAAATTTTTTAATTTTCAGTTTTATTTTGTTTATCCCATCATTCCCTTCCTCTCGTTGGCCCTGCTTTTCGCTGCTCGTTTGAAAGTGTAACTGTCTTGAGGAACACTCAATCTTTCTTGACATTATTAGAAATTCTATCCACTGGCAAATGACTGTACAGTTTAGAAACAGAAAATTCAGTTGTTTTCTTGTGCAAAAGTATGATGTGATAACATTGCAGATATAAAGCCATTCAGATATGTTACTGTAGGTATAATTGCAATGCCAGCAATAGTAGTACCAAATGAAAGAGACAACATTTAGGTCAAAGTTCATAAAAGAATCTAATGTCAAATCAGTACCTTTTTGGAAATATATATATATCTTTTTATTCGAATCTTTAACAAAACAGAACTGATAACTGAGTATTTAATTACAGTGTGGTATGAGGTTTCTGTGGATGATGGTTCTTCTTTGATCTGCTATGCATTGTTCTGTAACTGTGATGTTTGGGTATTTGCTTGTGAATTTGTCATAGAGTTCACTTCTGTACCCTTTAATGTCAGTTTCTAATTTTGTAATTGTGTAGTATGTACGCATGATGAATTCGTTCATGTCAGTTGTCCATTTCATGCGTTGGCCATGGTTTTCCAGCCTTGGTAGTCTCTGGCTGAGTTTCCAGGGAAACACTTTGGCTGGTTGGGCTCTAATGTGGTGACCCGTTTCCTATTGTGAGTATTTGTATTACAGCAGCCTGACTTGGGTTGGTGCTGCTTTCACCAGCAGTGGCCAAGGGAGACTGTAGTAAAACTTTCTGAATGTGAGCCTCTGCCTACCTCACAGACGTGGACCTTGTTAACTCGGAAGACGTCCGAGCCGGTATGCTTTCGTTTTCTGCTTTGTATCATAGTAAACTAGAAAAAAACACCACCGAGATGGGGACACCTGCTAGCATTTAGTTGAGCATAGTGGAATAGCCTTTTAGCCCAGGGTGACCCTACAAGAAATAAAATTTCTGACTTGCATTACCTATTCCACCAACGTACACCCCTCCACCACTTTGAGGCAGCTTAGCAGGATTCAGGAGGGATTATTATTATTATTATTATTATTGTTATTTAGATAAGTTTAATTATTAGATAAATTATTTATGTTATTATTTATAGTAACATTAACTAGTTTTATTGTGCTAATATAATAATTATTTTTGCAATATTACTATATAAAATTTCAACACTTTTTTTATACCAAATTATAAAAATAATTTTAAAATATTTTGCATATCTTTAAATAAGTCAAATTTATGCATTTGGATATCATAACATATTATGTCAAGGAGATTTAGTAAACAAACAAAAGTAATTTATTTCAGTTATTTATTAACTGCCAAACTCATTATGAATAAATATCAAATTATCAAGTCATAAATTAATAACTTAACAAATTTATAAGTGGTGGTAATCTTAATATAAAGAAAACTATTTTGCCTATTTATTTGGAAAATAAATTTTATGTTTATGAGTGTTTTATATGTAAAAAAAAAATCTAATAAAAATTTTTATAAATTAACTTGGTAATAAAATTTCAAAATTCAATATTTAGTAAGGAAAATATCCTATGCATAATATTAAAAAAATTAACTTTCTAATTTATTAAATAAAATTAACAAGGAGATTTATTTATGTTAAATAATTACCACAACTGATGATTTCTTTCCATGAACTGTACAAACAAGTTGACCAGATTCTTTACAAAATATTGATGTTGTGCCGTTTCCATTTTCAACTATTTTAAACATTTCTTCAGCATGAATCTGAAAATAATTATTTGAAATTAATACATTTCATAAATCAAGATATGAAATAACATTTTTCTTTTTTTCAAAAATTATTACATTTTTAAAATTACTATTATAATAATAATTATAAAATATTTTATTCTATCCCTATAAATTCTAATTATGATAGTAATGAGTTTCTGATAATGGTTTCTAAATGTTTCCTGACCCAAATTTATTTTAAGAGATTTTACAAAAATTTCAGTATTTTTTGGAAAATTTGTTTGTTTTCCTCTTTCTCTATACTCTAGATTGCTGTGTTTATGTTGTTCTGATTATATGTTGAAATAAAGTTAATTACCCAAATTTTTTGCAAAAATTAATTTTTTATAGTAAACTATAAAATCTTAAAATTTAAAAGAAAAAATTTTTTGCAAAAATTAATTTTTTATAGTAAACTATAAAATCTTAAAATTAAAAAATATTATATATATTATCGAAATTTTGCTTAATTCTATTAAAATAGGCAATATTTTTTATTAATCATTGAGTTTTCACTTCATTTTCACCGTACTTTTGTCAAAAAATGAGAAAATACTAATGTAGAGATATACCATTAAAAAGGGACATGGAACTTTTATTGTTTTATTGCTGCTTTCCCACATTTTTCCTGCCAAGCCTACTACACTCCAGGAAGTGTGGTATGGGAGAGTGATTTTGGAGTGCCATCAGAGAATCTAATTAGAGCAAAGTAAAGAATATATATATAGCTGTAAAGAATATGAGATGAAGTGTACCAGATGATGGTGAATGTTTGGTTTTCATAGTTTTCTTCTGGTCTATCTTTGACTATTGTTTTTTGAAGGCAGAGCTGGTCAAGAAAAAGACCAGAAAAAAACTAGAAATATAATAGGCCACAGACAAAATAAATTACAGATAAACGTTTATTTTTTTATATAAATTCAAAAATTTATAAAATATTAAAATAAAAATTGCTGAAATAAAGATAAAACATGTTTATTAAAATATTGTCATTATTATTAATTAATTTATGTAAATTTTTAACTAATTAAACAATTCATCTTAATTTTCATTAATCAAAATTTGCATATTAATTGGTTTTTTATCAATTTTTTGAAAATATGTTAGATTTTCTTCATTCATAGCTAGTTTTATTTAGAAGACGAGTCACTATTCAAAAATAGCAATTATTTTGTTGGGTTGCTAAATCTTCATATTAAAAAAAAAAAAAAAAAAAATGTCAAAAATAACAATTATTTTTTTGGATGGCTAAAAAAAAAAAAAAAAAAAATCATGTTTTCAGCAATCTCATATATGAAATGAAAATTTCTGAAGGGAAAAAAATAAAAATAAAATAAAACAAATTGTTAGAAAGAGAATAAAAATTATAATAAATTGTAAAATTTCATTAGATTTTGAAAAATTAAGCAAGATATGATAATATTAACTTTTTTCATATTAATTAAGCTAAATTTCATTAATTGCCAGAATGTAAGAAAGAAGTCAGGAAAAGTGAATTAGGTATTCCATTAAGAAAAGTATATAAGTGAAGTCTTATGAATTAGACAAAATAAATGATGTAAAAATAATACTAAATAAGAAGATAAATAAAGCATTACAGAAGAGGAAGAGCAATTATACAATATTAAATAAATTCAGTTAAAAAAATATATTTCTTGAAAAGAACAAAAACTGCATATTTTACAAACTAATTAATTCTAAAAGAAAGAATATAAGGAATTAAAATATATATGTCATCAAAATCATCTTTAATGGCATAATTTATATGTTGAATGTTATATGAAATTCTATAATAGATTATTTTTATTGTTAACAGCTTAATACTATATTGATATAGTTATGTAATTATACATATATTAGCTGTCATATTTAATGCTACTAAATGAAATTTATATAAATAATAATACAGATAAAATCCTGCCATAAGTTGAGGACTAACAGAATTTGATCTAATAGTACAAATGGTCCTCTACTTATGATAGAATTTTTTTGATTTATTATGAGTTATCAAAGTATAATCTAAGTCAACATGATGTTAATATGCAACAATATATAAGTTACTTTCCCCAAACATCTACATCAGTTTCTAATCTAAATCAGAGTTAACAAATAAACACATTAAATACACTGTATTCAAATATTTCTAGTTAATATATAATAATAAAAAGGAATGAAATACAGTAAAAACAACTTTAATGGGCATTATAGGACTGAGAAGAATTATTCATTATAACCATTATTTCCTTGTATCCAAGAATGCAAAAAACGTCCTGAATTTAACCAGATTCAGCAATAGTAAAACTGTCAGCAACTGAAATCTGGTTTTTCAAAGTGATAGGCAAGTACATGTATTTTTTTTAAAAGCAGCCATTTGGAAGATCGTAAATTTTTAATTATAAAAAAAGTATTTCTAGCCAATATGCTCTGAAAATAAGCAGATTCAGAATATTGTAAGGCCAATCATAAGATGAGATTATCTTAAGTCAAACGATCAAAAGTAAGCACCTTCCTCTACTAGTTATATGGAGGTTTTAGCTAGTAAGTAGAGCACCTATACACTACAAAACAGTTAAGTATCAGAACCAGGGCTGTGGAGCTGCTTGAAATAGGTTAGGCTCCGGCATGGCTCCAGAGCCACAGTATATTCAAGCTGTGGCTCCAGAGTCGTCGTTTTAAAACAGAGGCTTTAGCTCCGGCTCCATCACTATAAAAGTTTTTTGGTATGACCACACCATGAAACATCACTTACCTAATTGATATATTAATGTTTGTATTATAATAATTTATTTTATATGTATATATTTAAAGATTCAATAAAATCATTTATTAATTTATTTTATATGTATATATTTAAAGTTTCAATAAAATATTTATTTTTGTAAATGGCATTATATCGATAGTCAGAAAATCAAAGACATCTCGCGTATAATTTATCAATTTCAAATTTTTATCAGATTTTAAGTGCTATAGTCAGGGTAGGCTTATACATGAGTTATGCATTTTTACCAATTTTCAAACCCTAAAGTTGGGGAGGGTCAGCTTATATTTGAGTATATATGGTATATGGTTAGGAGCTGGAGCAAGAAGAAATTTTAATGGCCCCAGCTCCGACTCCACTCAATATGTTCAGCTTAGCCCTGACTCCACCAAAACTTCCCAGCTCCATGGCTCCAACTCCAGCTCCCCAGACCTGATCAGAACAAAATAGAATATTGGAATACCTGTACACCACAAAATAGTTAAATTCCATTCTAATCAGATATATAATACAAAGAAGAGAAAATATTTTCCATTCTTTAATGAAATTAAAAGGGATGGAAAATAAAGCTACAGTAAGACCCCATTTAATGAGGGGGGATACATTCCAATGAAATCAAGTGCTAAATGAAAACAGCATTAAACGAGGTCATCTTAACACGTAAATAATGAAGACAGGTGAAACAGAACAGTGAATTAAAAAAATATACGTATTATTTTATTTTGTAACATGTAATATTATTATTATTGTATTACATTAATTATAGACATTTTTTATTGCTAATATCAATTTCTGTTGTATTACATTAATTATAGACATTTTTATTGCTAATATCGATTTGTATAGTATTACATTAATTATAGACATTTTTTATTGCTAATATTGATTTGTATATTACATTAATTATAGACATTTTTTATTGCTAATATCGATTTGTATTACATATATTATTACTATTATATTACATTAATTATAGACATTTTTATTGCTAATATCGATTTGTATTCCAATCATCCCTGAAAATCAAGAATATTCTAGTAAATAATTTATGGTTGTGATGAGAAAGTTTCAGATTCAATTCACTTAAACTGCTTAAACTTCACTTTAAAATATCAAAAAACAGCACTACAAGCAAAGTATAATATATTGACTATTATTTTAAAGAACTTTAAAGCCATCCTGTTACACTTACAAAATTGCTCACAAAAACAAAGCTTTAAACAGGATAAAATATTTTATTAACAGAAACCGTTTTCGATCTTATCAGTAGGTCAATAGGATCTTTTGTAAACAGCTGAAAAAAGAGTTGTAGTTTGAAATCTACATTGAAGGACTTGGTGGTAGCTATAGATGGCATTTCAGTTTTGAGTTTTATAGAAAGATTGATTTTAAAGGGTCCTAAATGTTCTCTATTTAGCAGAAATCGTCTAATAAATTCCATCCCACAAATTGAATCTTGTCTTGTTGGTGTTGATGCATTGACCAGGTGACCATTAAGTTAACTAAACAGAGGATGCAGGAGGAAGCCATCACTTGCACACAGGATGATAAATCTAAGAGAATAGTATTTTTATAAACCACTACTTACAATGATATGTTATATAATTATATTATTAATTCTGAGTCAGTTGTAGTGAGTGAAGATCCTACCAATAAACTTGCAGGCAGTGTGGCCAGTCTGATGAAGAAGCCATCTTAACACATAAATAATGGAGATAGGTGAAACAGGACAGTGAATAAGAAAATATATGTACAATTATTTTATTTTGTAGCATGTATTATTACTATTGTATTATATTAATTATAAGCATATTTTAAACCATCATCAGGCATTTAGATTCGTTAATTTCTTCTAATTTCGTTAATGCCTGATGATGGTGTATTTACACTGAAAACGTTAGCTTTTAACGATAGTAAATAAACTTATTTGAAAGTCTAACTGCGTTTAGTGCTGTTTTTTGATATTTTAAAGAGAAAGGTTCTCTCTCATGTGATACTTTTTATTTTTTCATTAATTAAGAAGTTATCTAATGTTGTTTGCCTTTTCCTCTTTCGTTCAGTAAGTAATTGTCGATAGCTGGATATCTCAATCCATGATACTTCATCTTGTCTTTGAACTTCTATTAAAATTTGGATCATTTTTCTATAAACTGATCCATAATTTCTGTAATAGTGACTAAACTTGTTTTGAGATTGAAATCTGTTGCAAGTTCTGAGCAGACTTTTGTATATGCTGCACTGCACTGATATCAAATGCACTGTGAGATGGCATAGGAGTATCAAAGCAACAAATTTAATCTTTCTTGTCTTCATGTGATTTTGGATTTATGTGAGTATAACAGTTTGAAAAACCGCACCAAAGTGAATCAAAATAAAAAATATTGAATTCGGAAAACCGTGTTATATCGAAACAGCATTAAGCAGGGTCTTACTGTAGATTAAATAATATCTTTTAATACTAGTTCCCACTTAATATGGAGATTGATACGTTGGGCTCTTACAGTTGCTTCTTACAGGTGTGTATCTTAATAAATTTCGTATTTGTTCCAGTACAGTTATAATGTACATACAAATAGAATCTCAAATATCAATAATGTTAATTATATGAAGATGTTTATAAAATTAATAAAATATTAAAAAATCTATTTGGGATTAATTAAATCAAACAATAACGAAATATAACCAATATTAGTAATGCTATAGTTTATTTGGCTGTTATTTAGTTACTGTAATATTTTATGTAGATGTTTTGATTAAAAATTCCAAAGTCAAATAATACTCAGAATAAAAAACAATTCAGTTCAAAATTTGATGGAAAGTTTTTCATTTTTTTTTTTAAATTAATAAATCTTTGATCAAGTATCTCAGCAATAAAAATATCCAATATACAGTATATTTACCCCAAGTTACATAAAGATTATGCTATTTAGAAACTTTACGTTAAAATTCAACTTCTACAAAGTCAGAAAAATAATTTAACAAATATTCTAGATTAAAAACTCCCAGTGTTAGATGACTATAATGATTGCACCTCTACAACATTATAGCTTCAGGACTGTTCCAACTGAAAAAGAGACAATGCCACTTAAAATTGAAGGTTTATTTGGAAATTAAAGAATATATGTAACAAAGTACCAGTGTAAAGTAATTCCTATTTTCTATTTTTTTATATTTACATAAAATCAGAGAAAAATTTTTACATAGAAGGGGAGAAGGTTTTCAAATTTGTGACATTATGCTCGGGACTTAGTATGATGAAAAATAACGAGGGAGGAGATCAAAAAGTATTCAAAAGCAGGATGATAATTTATGGATGATTATAAAATCTAAAATTTTAGGGAATATTTATTTATTTTCTTTAATCAGAATTTCAACTTTTGTCACTGTTTATATATAATTTTTATCAATTTTATTAATTTCATATAATAAAATAATAATCACAATTTCTGATTAATAATGGATAAGTTTCACTGAGCTGGAACTTGGAGCAGTTGAACTGGAGCTTTTATTTTCAAATGTACTAGAGCTGGAACTTATAAAACAATTTTTTAATATTTGATTCCCAGTGCTGGATCTAGATATTTTGTCACCTAAGGCAACATTAGAAAATGACATCCTCTCTCCTCTTCACTCGTATATTAATATACATATGTAATACTTTGGAACTGGGAATGTAACAACATTGGATCATCGATATATCAATGCATCAAATAACTAATTATTGAGAAACATAAAAAAACTATTTGTTTTTTCAAAGTAACAAACAGTTAACCAAATACTACCTTAAAAAGTAATTTTTAATAGACATAATGAACAAATAAACTTGATTTAATATAATAAATATGAACTATAGATTTAATTTTTCTTGTTTTCAATGAAGCTAAATCATTAATAATTGTTTATCAATTAATCAATTTAATTAGCATTGGTTTCTCTCTCCCTTGATAAGTATTATCCATTAGAAAAATACACCATTGTGTCTTTGTAGACCAACTCTACAGAAAGAAATATTATCAAGATAAATATAATTAAGCTTATAATTATAATTAACACACACAAATTTTTACATCATAACTCAACAAGTACATGTACAAATATAATTCATAAGTTTTGTTCATAATTCTAATTACAGTGGTACCCCGGTATATGACCGCTTTGGAATAAGTCCAACTTGGATGCGAAAAATTTTGCTCGGTATACAACTTTTGTTTGGAATATGATTTGCATGCTAGAACTTGTATGAGTCTGTTGTGTATCTCTTAAAAACACATTCCTTATATAAAACTTGCAGAGAAGTACCATCCCAATAAAGTTCAAACAAGTCGTAATAGCATTGTCTGGTCATTCCAGACAATGTCATATTTCCAAAACATCATGAGGAGAAGGCAGAAGCAAAGTTCTTTGGACAGATTTTTAGAAAAAGTCAAACCTGATGAGTCTCAGCAAGGCCCAAGTAGGGAAAAGGGAGAACATAGTAAGAGAAAAACACCAGAATTTTAAATTCCTGAAGTTTTATTGGAAGAGGACTCTCCTTTCAAACAATAACATCTCCTCCTCCTCCTTTCTCAGCACCATCCTAGTAGGCACTCGACTTTTCTCAGCAAGCTACTGAGATTAAATTTTCATTTATTTCATCTACTGCAATTGCTTTTGTATTTATATATTTTAGTATTAAGCAGTGTTTAAATTATTTTATAGAACCTCATCAATGTATAATATGCCAATAACAATAGGATTTTTTTTCATGGGAACTTAATCATTTTCTCTTTATTTCTTATGGGAAAAATTTGTTTGGTATACATCCTGTTTGGTATAAGTCCAAGAATCTGGAATGGATTAAGGACATATACCGAGGTACCACTGTTTTTGTAATTCAGATACTGCTATTATTTGATCCTGAAAAGTACTGAAATTATTTCAGTACTTTTCAGGATCAAACTAACTATTTCATAACTGGACCAATTAGAAGTTTCTTATTTCACAGATTTGAATAAAAAATTCTGAGTATAAAAATGAGTTTTTTTTTGGTAAGATTTATCTTGAAACATTGCCATATGTTAACCAACTTTTATATAATATTGGTTGCTAGAGAATTCTGCTATCATATTGTTTAATATCTATTGAAGAGTTTTTGAAATTTTATGAAAAATTAAACCAAAAATTCCTTGCTTTATATTTAGAATTTTTGTCTGAATTTCAGAATTTGTGAAATAAGAAAACTTTTAATTAATTGTGGAATATATTACAATATAAAGTTATCTCAGAACATTTGGAACCAAAATAATAGCAGTATCTGAGTGACGAGCAATCTGATTTATGTATGAATTATGTTAGCAACTGGAAGAGGACTTTTAGTTTCCTTATAAAAACTAGATATTCATAAAAATATCCTCATTTTGATACATCCAAGAATAATAAAAATGTAAGTCCAATATTGATTTTGCAATCCAAATTTAACTGATAATTAATATATATTTTTTGATTTTATCTATTTTTTTCATATTAGTTAACAAAAGATATACATTAATAATTGAAAATGAAAACATTGCAGCTTAAGAAAGTCATTAAATTTTTGCAGTTTTAAAGTAATAATATGTAGTAGTACAGGTGTTTCTCAAATTACAAACATAAGATGTTAGTAAATTTTGTAACTTGAAAAATTCATTACAGGTTGTTCTCGACTCATTTATTTTAGACTCATTGAAAATGACCCATGACACTAATAATTTTAACAACAACAACAACAGATAATGGAATACTAAATCTCTTAAGATGATATAATTGTCTGGATTTGATTCTGGTCTTCAGGCTATAAAATAATCCTGAAGTGAACCCGGGCTCAAAAATTTTAAATCATCCTGAATCAAAGCCAGATCCAGAAGATGGTAAACAATTGCTTTACTACATTTTTAATAAAACAAAATATTTCTAGTCAATATTCTATGAAAATAACCAAGTTCAGAATATTGTAAGAGTCATTGTAAGATTAGATCAAAAAGTTGAATGAACATAAGATGAAGACTACCTGTACACAAAATCTACTCTAACATTTAACTCAAGATATACTGAATACATAGTTATACATACACTCACTGTATATATAGGTAGTTCAGACTTAAAACCATTTGTTCTTATGACAATAATGTAATCAGTAAATTCTGTGATTGTGTTAATTCTATAATTTGTATATAATTTTGTGATTTTTTTTTAAAATTCAATGGGTTTCTGACCCAATGCTGTGATTTTTTGTTTATTAAGATAATGTATAGTGTTCTAGTAAATATCAGTAGTGAGAAATCCATAAACTTTAGGCATTTCTGACTTCTGACAAATTCAACTTACAATGTGGTTCAAACCAGCATAGTTCATCATAAGTCAAAGACTATCTGTATACAAGTAATCCTTGACTTATGAATGAGTACTCATATTTTATGATGGCAATGTCATTGATAAATTCTGTAAGCAATCAATGCAATTGGCAGAGAGTTCAAATCCCTAACTAATGGTCAAAAAGCATCCTTTTTATGTATTTTTTTGTGTTTAAGTTTATTGTAATAAAGTGGAAGGTAATAATAAATATTGGTAGTGGGGCAATCCATTAATTTTGGACATTTCCAATTTGGTACCAGAGTCATAAGTCAAGGATGTGTATATATATTATACAATACAGTATATACAATTATTAACTAAACTAACTAAAAGGTTCTTATTTCAGAATTTCAAAATAAATTTCTGATAACTTTTTTGGAAATCTCAATAAACTTGAAATATTACAATTACACAAAGAACTATTTAGTTTTATATTATATTTTATGCCAGGCAATTTTGTAATATTTAAAATTCTTGTACAATTTTAGAAATTTCCTATAATTTGAAAATAAAATAGCATGTTAGATATACACATGTATTCACAACTGAATTTTAAGAATATTCAATTAATAAAATTTTTCTTGCATTATAAGATATATTTTTATCATTATTTAAAAATTATGAAATAATTTTTAATGTAAGAAAAATTAATGCCTAAATTTTTAACCACTAAAGGAAATGGTATATATTTATTATTCTGATTTACAGATTAAAAATAAAAAAAAAAACTAATATCTCAATTTTCATTTTGTGATCTATAATTGTTAATGTCCAAAGTTATTCAATTAAAACACTCAATCCATGAAAACACTAAACGATTCTAAAAATATTAAATGTAGGGTATTCCTATTATATTTTTTATTTAAAAATTTTTTCCAAATTATCATTTTTCTCACACTGATCCCAGCACGAAATTTTGTAGATATTGAGAAATAACAATTCTTTAGTATATACGAGGGTTGATCCAGAAATAAGGTTCCCATCAATGTTACAAATAGACAACATTGTTTATTCTCATAGCAATGTATATTGTTGGAAAGAAGACACTTTGCTCTATTTTTCGAACATAATCACCATCTTTTTCTATGCATTTTTGTAGATGGTACTTTAATTTCTGTATCCCAATGTCGTAGAACTCCGCCACCAACCCGTTGAGGAAGCGTTTCACCTCTTCTTTGACTTCATCATCGCTCCGAAAGCATTGGCCACTCAAATGTTCCTTTAACTTGGGAACAAGTGATAATCGCTAGGTGCGAGGTCCAGACTGTACGGTGGGTGGGGTATGATAGTCCACCCAAAGTTTGTCAAAAGGTCCTGGATTTGACAGGAGAAGTATTGTTATTTCCAAGTATTATATTTATTACTAATATCAGCAGTAAGTTAAAATAATACGAGGGTTGATCCAGAAATAAGGTTCCCATCAATGTTACAAATAGACAACATTGTTTATTCTCATAGCAATGTACATCGTTGGAAAGAAGACACTTTGCTCTATTTTTCCACATAATCGCCATCTTTATCTATGCATTTTTGTAGATGGTGCTCCAATTTCTGTATCCCAATGTTGTAGAACTCCGCCGCCAACCCGTTGAGGAAGCGTTTCACCTCTTCTTTGACTTCATCGTCGCTCCGGAAGCGTTGGCCACTCAAGTGTTCCTTTAACTTGGGGAACAAGTGATAATCACTAGGTGCGAGGTCCGGACTGTACGGTGGGTGGGGTATGATAGTCCACCCAAAGTTTGTCAAAAGGTCCTGGGTTTGACAGGAGACGTGAAGTCGGGCGTTGTCGTGAAGCAGCGTTACACTGGCTGTCAGTCGTCCTTGCCGGCAGTTCTGGATAGCTCGCCTGAGTTTTCTTAGTGTTGCACAATAACTGTCTGAGTTGATTGTTGTCCCAGGTTCCATGAAATCAATCAGCAATATCCCCTTACGATCCCAAAACACACTGGCCATGACTTCGCCAGCAGAAGGAGTTTGAACTTCTTTGTGACTGGTGACCCTGAGTGACTTTTGTTTCATTTCAGGAGTGAAAGGAAACACCCATGTTTCGTCTCCCATAACAATGGAGTCCAACAATCCTTCCTTATCTTCCTGACACTGTTGAAGAAACTGGCGAGCACAGGCAAGGCGTTTCTCCTTGTGTTCTGCTGTCAACATACGCAGTACCCATCGAGCACAACACTTGTGATACCCCAATTTTTCAGTCAAAGCTCTTTCCACTGTATTGTAAGAACTCCCAGGAATCCAGGCAACAAGTTCATGGACAGTGATCCTCCTGTTTTGAAGCACTTCACGTTGGACCATCTCGATAATCGCCTCCAAAACTGACACGGACAGTGATCCTCCTGTTTTGAAGCACTTCACATTGGACCATCTCGATAATCGCCTCCAAAACTGACGGTCTTCCACCCCGTTCTTCATCGTGGATGTCCTTCCGACCGGCACTAAACTCCCTGCACCACTTTCGGACGTGTTGAACAGCCATACACTTGTCTCCATACACCTCTGTCAACTGATGATGAATATCCACAGGTGAAGTCCCTTTGGCAGGCAAAAAGCGAATTACGGAACGAATCTCGCACTTGGCGGGAGCAACAATGGGCACCTCCATCTCGGACAGCTGCTGAGCCAAGACTGAGAGATGCAACGAAGCGCTGCCTGGCAGAATCGAGAGTGGGGGACAGCCGTGAACAGCAATGTTGCCGGATTTCGCCTCGCACCTTCCCGTGCGGCTGGAGCTCTTTAGGAACCTTATTTCTGGATCGACCCTCGCAGTATAATTGAGGAACATTTGCACTAAGTTTGCATTCATGTGATATACAATGACAGCAAATTTATTCTTCTGGCAATTACTATATGTTAGTTGAATTTCTGTTCTATCATCTGCCAATAAATTTACTCTGCATATTTAGTTTTATTTTTCTATATTTTAATTCATTATTTGAATAATGCTTCTGTAAAGCCTTATAACTGAAGAAAATTTTATTCTACTCTTCAACATTTCCTAGTGATAATATCCTTCAATAAAAATCAATATAGAATATCAGAAAAATGTCTCCCCTGCTAACACAGTAGTACTCAAAAATAACATCACTTGTATTAGAATATATTCAGCTAAAAAAGGCACATAATATATTGCATCATCTCTTACAATAAACATTCTTGGATGATGTAATGTGTCATTGGTGATTTTATCATCTAATATATAATGGCTATAAATGGAACAAACTTGTGATGCATGCGATAACAATATTATGTTTTGAAGTATCTGTTCTTATAATGGCTAAATTTTCATAATTGAGGCCTCCTATATATAAAGAGTATTGCAAAAACTTGAGCAAAGATAATTAGTAAACGAATCTACCTATTTCCTTGATTATTATTACTAGTATGGAAATATTGCAATTTTATTATTTAATTATATCAAAAATGAAACATTATAATAAAATAAGTTACGGTATTACATTTTTAATATATATTTTGTGTGTATTAAATCACAATTTCTATAATAATATGGATGACTAGAATTGAATTAAATTTATTATTAGTAATAAAAGATATCTTTTCATAAGCCTGTTCAATCACAATTCCGAAATAATTTTTTTCAATATATTATTTTAGATTTATTATAAAAAAGTGAAAAAAGTGCTTTAAGTTCATAAATTCTAAAATTACTTTATTGTCTATATAAGGTAGTTTAATGATTTAATTAAGGCAATTCTCAATTCATATAAGTATGGACCTATATATGTCATACCTATATAAGTTTAATTCTAATTAATGAGCAGAATTCAAATTCAGCCCTACCAAAAAAAATTGGAGATGTGAGACATGCAATGGAATTCAGATCCTCCAAGATAGTAAGCAATTACTTTAGCAGATGATTTATATGTTTATTCTTAAATATAACTATTCTGAATGTTAATCTTTTGTGACTCACTAATATTGTATAACATACTCTTAACATATATAGATTTGATTTATGGAAGTTTTGTAGAATGATCCACTTAAGTCCGGGATTATCTATATTTATAAATAAATATATTTTTGAGTAATAAAAATTAAATGAGATAAAATCTATATCTAAAGCAGCATACAAATTTAAAATTAACAGATATTTAGAATGAAATTAATCAAACAATTAAAATTTTAGTGAAAAGTAAAATTAGAATTTTTTTAAATTTAATTATTAAAAATTTTTATTAATAATCTGTAAACATATCTCAGAGGTGCCAAACTTCATGTCATTATAAATCACATAGGAGAATTTCAAATATTTGATAGTCTTGCATTTTCATCTATATGTTTATTTTCTGATAAAGAATCTGCACAATATTGATTGCCTTTCTCTCTCCTTCAGGATTTTTCGGAAGTGCTTAATAGCATTGGCGTGGTAGAGATCCTCAAGCCTATTAACCTCAACCTGGTATAGTGCCATTCTAAGACCAAAAATTTGTAAAATCTCTCTCTTACCTTCTTTAATAAATATTTGGTTTGTTTTACGTTGTCTCCGAGTTCATTTTAATTGGGAAAAACTACTGAGAGCCACAATCAGTTTCTTTTTGATCAATGAGAGCTGATTCAGTTTTTACAGGTAATTATTAACCCTTTACATCCCACGGTATCAAATAAAAAACTAGGGTTGCCACCTCTCCAGGTTTGACCCGGAGACTCCAGGTTTCAGCGAGTTGTATCCGGGCACCAGGTTTAAGTATTATTTCTCTGGGTTGTGTATTAAATCCCCATATAATTATAAAAATAAATAATATTGTATATTAGAAAATCAAAACTTGTATGCAAAGTGTGTAAAGGATTGAAGAGGTCTGTGATGTGTATCTCGTATACGGAATAGCTGGCTTGGTTGGTGGTCCAACATCCACAATTGGTGCAAGCAAGTACGTGTTATATAGTTGTCCCCACTCTTTGCATTGGTCGTGCTTGTGTGTGGCTGTTGTCTAGTTAGTCAAGAGAGGTCTAACTTATAGGCTATAAGTAATGCATAGTCTATGTGGAAAGAAATTTTTCGATTATAGGAAATACTTGGATCAACAACCGTAACAGGATGTAGATTGAGCTAGAAAAGGCAGGATTATGCACAAAACTTAATTTCGACATGAGCTATCAAGAATTTTATGACGTCGGGCATTGTCGTGAAGCAGCGTTACACCGGCTGTCAGTCATCCTCGCCTGAATTTTCTTAGTGTTGCACAATAACTGTCTGAGTTGATTGTTGTCCCAGGTTCCATGAAATCGATCAGCAGTATCCCCTTACAATCCCAAAACACTCTGGCCATGACTTTGCCAGCAGGAGGAGTTTGTTTGAACTTCTTTGCGACTGGTGACCCTGAGTGACGCCATTGTTTGGACTTTTGTTTCGTTTCGGGAGTGAAATGAAACATCCACATTTCGTCTCCCATAACAATGGAGTCCAACAATCCTTCCTTATCTTCTTGACACTGTTGAAGAAACTGGCGAGCACAGGCAAGGCATTTCTCCTTGTGTTCTGCTGTCAATATACACGGTACCCATCGAGCACAACACTTGTGATACCTCAATTTTTCAGTCAAAGCTCTTTCCACTGTACCATAAGAACTCCCAGGAATCCAAGCAACAAGTTCATGGACGGTGATCCTCCTGTTCTGAAGCACTTCGCGTTGGACCATTTCGATAATCGCCTCCGAAACTGACGGTCTTCCACTCTGTTCTTCATCGTGGACTTCCTTCCGACCTGCACTAAACTCTCTGCACCACTTTTGGACGTGTTGAACAGACATACTCTTGTCGCCATACACCTCTGTCAACTGACAATGAATATCCACGGGTGAAGTCCCTTTGGCGTGCAAAAAGCGAATTATGGAACGAATCTTGCACTTGGCGGGAGCAACAATGGGCACCTCCATCTCAGACGGCTGCTGAGCCAAGACTGAGCAGCACAGCGAAGCGCCGCCTGGCAGAATCGAGAGTGGGGAACAGCCGCGCACGGCAGTGTTGCCGGATTTCGCCTCGCACCTTCCCGTGCGGCTGAGCTCTTTGGGAACCTTATTTCTGGATAGACCCTCGTGTGTATATATATATATATGTATGCGCTAAAAAATTATTTCTCAATACAGTGAACCCCCGCTCGTGCGTTCCTGTATCGTACGACTTTCCCGCTTTAAACGTCTGCTCGTGCGTTCCCGTATCATACGACTTTCCCGCTTTAAACGTCTATTTTTGAAGTCCCAGCATATTCTTATACATGCAATGTAAAACTTTCCCTTTTCCTACGTTTTAATTATATAACGTTTTTATTATGACGTCATCAGAGTTCTTTTTTTTATTATGACATTATCAGAGCTTCCTTCTTCGTGTGTTTCCCCGCTCGTTCGACTTTTCGGGCCGGTCCCCGAAAAGTTTCAAAATCGGGGCACTATAATATTCATATTTGAGAAAAAATTTGTAAATCTGGAAATAGTTAAGTGGGTTACCATTTTATTAATATTCTTAATAAAATGGATATCATCCCATAGAATTTATTCCATTTGAGTTTTGATTCAATAGCATACAAAATTTCATGTTGGGATCAGTATTATATACACATACACATACATACACACACACAATTTTTTTTCAAAATAATTAAAAATAATAAGTCAATCTTTTAAATTAATCTAGTTTATGTATATAGCAAACAATAATAGCACTATAGTAAGAACACAAGATATTTTTCAGAAACTCCAAAATTATAATCCTTAACACACCTGTAAAGTACATGGATGCCAAAAGTGCTTTACTATTGTTGTGTTAAGGATTATAATTTTGGAGTTTCTGAAAAATAAAACTCTGTTTCCTGCTATAACATTGTTGTTGACTGACTAATTAAAAATGATATGACTATTTCAAAAATCAAATAAAAAAAATCCAAAATGGATTTTTACATCAAATGAAAACCCAGCTACAAAAAAAAAGAAATCATAATACAATTCTACATCTTCAATAATTTTTGAAATACTAATTTTAAAGATATCAAGACACATCTAATTTTGAGTTTTTTTTTTTTTTTGACAGCTCATTCTTCAAAAAGGAAGCTCCAAAAACTTGCTATTTTGATGGAAAAATTGTGGCACTATATTCAACAAATGCAACATGTATGTATGCATATATATAAAAATCACTAAACAAATCCGAGATATTGTGATCAAAATTAATTTTTTTCATTAATTAATTTGACACAATGACTGGCGCACACATATTAAAAGCAAATAAAATGTGCAGTAATGTTCTTCTAAATACAAGAAAACTAAATTCTTTATAACACAAAATATTAATTTGCATAAAAACAAATAATAACATTCTAAAATCAAGCTAAATCTGATGATCAGATAAAAATGCAAAAAGTCAAGAATTGTTAAAATTTTCAGAAGGAATATGAGGAATCAAAATAATTAAAATTTAAATATATGACATTAAAAATAAAGGAACTTACCTAAAATTGCTTGGCAGCACATACTAACTACAAACAACATTTTTATTCAGATACAGTCAATACAAAATCTTACTATGATGATGATAACTTAGAATTATTTGCAATGATTAAAGTCCTTCAATGCTTGAAGAAAGTTTGATCTCATGGAATTTATTACTACTTTGATTATTCCATGATCACTGCCACAACCAATAGTTTGTTTAATAACAGGTTTCACATCAGTTAAGGGAATAGTTTGTTTATTCCTTTGACTGAAGCTCAAAGTTCACATTATTAAACAAACTACTGATGGAAAAATTGTTGGCATCTTTTGTGAATGTCCATTTTTGCCAACTTTGGAATATTCCAAAAGCCGTCAGAATTCACTATAAATCTTATAAGATTAGATAGAAACTTTCAAAATCATGACAGAAATGGATATGAAAATAAACTATGCCAAAGAATGAAGTATGTTCAGTAGAAATAAATAATTATGCATCATTAATGGCTCTTTGTTCTGATTATTTCAATATCTTATGTACTGCCTGCATCTGTAGCAAAACACAGATCAGTCCCCAATATTGTCAAAACAGACAATAGCAAACCTTACATGCTTCAAACATTTAATCCAAAGAAAAAAGAAATGTCTTTAGGTAGTAATTTTTTGAAGTAAATTTATAATACACAGTTACAGTCCAGGATTAATAAAACTGGAATTTTTTATTCTAGCTGAGATTGATATTTTTAGCATGTAATATTTACTTATATATGACAATATTAAGTAGGGGAAGTGTGGGAAATCCACTATTATGCCACTGTGACATAACAGTGGTAATTACTTATTATACTATCATATCATCAAATAACATTTCATATTTTATATCATCTATTGTCAGTGTAGCCAATATGTCTGACAAAGTATATCATATAATGCTACATGTTAGATAATGTCATAATGATAAATCACTAGTATTGTATGGTTGCACGATTTTATCTCTGGAGTTTTGTAATTCCCATAAATTATTCTCCAAAACTTTAATAGTATTATAATCTTAAATATGAACAAGAATCTCAAGGAATAAGGATTTAGTATTTATTAATAATTTTTATTGATATATTCAAAGTTGATTATGTTTGTTTCTTAGAATAATTTTTTTCTCCTAAAACAAAAATAAAAATGATTCACTTCAATAGTTTTAATAAGTGTATTTTTTATTATTGTGTTTTAGCAAATTCATCCTGCATTTCAGAAAATTTTCAAAATATCCACAAACAGTTTATAGTAGCAATTTTCAATTTTTTTCAATTCATGGCATATTGAAACAAGATGCTAAAATTGTCAAGGCACATTATTTTTTAAGGAGAGATTTTATCATTAAAAACTGATTATTAAGACTGTGTTTAAAAGTTCAATTATTATTAAACATTTCAACACAATTTTTAAAATTTAATCAATCATTGTGTTGAATTTTACTATAGCTTTTTTTAAACTGTTTTGTGTTCATTTTTATCAACTTTATGAAAATATATAGTACTACTAAAATTTACCTTGACAATTTTTTTTCCTTAACTTTTTCTCACTTCTTTTTGACTTTCCACAAACTCCAGGAGCACACTTGCAGACTGTGGCACACCATTTGAAAATTGCTGATTTATAGGAGGTTCTATTTATAGAATTATAGGTTTATTGATATTTAATTGTTTTAAAATATATATAAATTGGCATACATAATAAAACTTCACTTTTTGAATAATTCATTGATATGATCTTTTAATAATACATATAAATCACAATATTGTGTCAAAAATGTAATGCAGATTATTATTATTCATTTCAAAAGATAAGAATTTAACTATTATCTATATACATATATATATATATATGTATCTTAACAGTAAAGAATAAGATAAGAATTTGAAAATCTCACTCACTGATCAACAAAACTTTTCATTTCTACAGTTATTTCCATTAAATTATCAAAATTTTGAAAAAAAATCTGATAACAATATAGAAAATACAATTATTGTATAAACAAGGAAATAGTGGGATGTAATAAAATTAATTCTATAGTTAATACATATTTGCAGTACTAGAATAATTTATATTTTCAGTATGGTATATATATATTTATTTCTATAGTTAATATATATCTCCATAACTTCAAGGAAAAAATTACATGACTTATTGAAATATTTGAAAACTCATTTTTAAAAAATGCAGTTCAAAGTAATCAAGTTTGTAAGCTACAAAAAAAAAATTTAAAAAATCAATAAATTTAATTCTTTTCTGAAATTAAATTATTCTTATTACTTCCATTCTTAACTTCTTTTAAACTGAATTTAAGAAATTCAAAACTAGGTCATTTAAAATTAATGAAATCAATAATAAATCTTAATATTTCTCAGTAATTAAAATTACCTTTTTAGAAATGATAATTTGCCATGGAAACTTGAAATCTATCCTTCTCAATTAAAAATTCAATATAAATATTCTCAGATTTATTTGTGATTTACAAAAATTTGACTTTATGAAAATTAAACATCAGAAATTTCTACATTTATAAATAAAATTAATCAATTCTCTATTTACAAATATAGTCAATATTTGTAGATAGAAAAGTAAAGAAATAGAATTTACCATGATTCTGATATTCAAAATATTTTAAAACAATAATTATAATTTAATATAGAATACAATATTGAATTTTTTATAGTACTGTATTGATGGTTATAATGTTACTGATAAAAGTTAAAACATTATCAATTTTATCAATTCATTCCATTAAAAGAGAGAGCACAAATAGTGGTAAATTATGATAACATAGGCAATGTTAATGTATATATGATACTGTCCTTATTACAAATATTTGGTTATAATGTAATTTTGGCTAAAGTGTTTGTTTATAGACTTAAATAACAAGCACTTCAACCCCAAATGGCACTGATTGACCATTGACCAGGTATCATCAATGATGAAATTTCTTGTCCTGCACAAAATTTTTCATCATTCATGCAGTACAATAGCAATGTTAAAATTAACAACATTTTATATATACAGTAAAACCTGTCAAGTTGGACACTTCTCTATGTTGAACGACTTTTCCTGGAACTGGACAAAAGCCTATATTTTTTTATATGTCCAAACCTCTATATCCTGGAGACACATCAATCTTGTATCTTGAACAACTGTTTGTAATAAGATGGACACTTTTTGTTTATTGGTTGAAATAAAATTCAAATCTAAATAAAATTTAAGAAGATTAATCAAAGGAATTTGTGAGAGAGAAACTTATAATATTGATTAGTCTTGCTTTAGATGGTTGATGATGATTTATAAATCTATTGTTTACTTATTACTGTAAATACAGACACTGAGAATTAAAAAAAATCAAACCAAAACTAGCCAAATTATAGCTAGAATATTTTATTGCAATAAAATTTAAAAAAATTTGGGTTATAATTGGCTAGTTTTGATTTGGTTTATATTTTACTTTTTTTCTTTGAGAATTGTGTGCTATTTCTTCTGTTGCTGTGATTAGTGATCATTTTACTATTCTGGATGCCGTGAGATGGATTTATGTTGCATGACAAGAAATTTCACAATTAACTATTGTATTTTAAAAAAGCTAGGTTCCTTAGGAAGTATTTTTAAAAAGCTAGGTTCCTTATAGATTTCACTGAGGAAGGAATGCAAGAGGTCAATAACTTTCTTATAAATTCAGGAAGGAATGCAAGAGGTCAATAACTTTGACCTAGGAGAAGAATTGAAAAAGGAATGCAAGAGGTCAATAAGTTTGACCTAGGAGAAGAACTTGTTCTTTTCCTAAGAACTATCATAAAATTTTAACTGAAGATTTTACAAATTTTGACAGCAATCTTGTCCATTATGAATATGAAAGTTGTATAGCCAGTGATTTAATTGAAAAAATTATATCCAGCTCAATTCATATAGAGACTCTGTTGGAAGAGAAACCAAATGATCATGAAACAGTTTTGGAATATGTAGAGGAATTTGAAATGATAGTATTTTCTAATAATGAACCAGCAATTGTTAAAACTATTTGGTATAAGAAAAAATTAAATTGAAAATGTGTGGATGAAGTGTAAATTAAATATAAAAAAAGGCAAACTCTACTTACAGACTTCTTTTCAAATAAATAATTCCTATGTTGAAAGAAATGACAGACTACAGTGTATATTTGATATTTTTGAGTTCCATTTAAAATAATAAAGATTTTCAGTTTGATTTGTCGAATGATCATAAAACATTTTTGGAATATGTAGAGGAATTTGAACGCTAAGCATTTTCTAATAATGAACCAGAGATTGTTGAAACTCTATTTGGCATAAGAAAAAATAAAATTGAATATGTGCAGATGAAATGTAAATTAAATATAAAAAAGGCAAACTCTACTTACAGACTTCTTTTCAAATAAATAATTCCTATGTTGAAAGCACTGACAGACTACAGTGTATATTTGATATTTTTGAGTTCCATTTAAAATAATAAAGATTTTCAGTTTGATTTGAATAAAGGTTTGCATTGACATGAAAATTTAGTGTTTAGTAGGTTTAAAAAATTTTGATTTTATGAATCTCTCAATGTTGGTCATCTCTCTACACATTTTGAAGGAACCAAATGTGTCCAACAGAGAGGTTTCACTGTGTAATGTATATATATACATATATAGTTGATTTTACTTAATTGGGACTAATCCATTTTGGCCCAATTAAGTGGCAGTCCCAATTTAAAGAACTGAAAAAATTTTGATTTTATGAATCTCTCAATGTTGGTCATCTCTCTACACATTTTGAAGGAACCAAATGTGTCCAACAGAGAGGTTTCACTGTGTAATGTATATATATACATATATAGTTGATTCCACTTAATTGGGACTAATCCATTTTGGCCCAATTAAGTGGCAGTCCCAATTTAAAGAACTAATAATAAATTCTAAAATAAAATATGTAATACGTAGGTAAAAAAATAAGCAGGTAAAAAATAATAATTAGGTACCTATTTTAATGCTTTATTAAACCAAAATACAAAAAATATTTGTACTATAAATAGTGAAGAAAAAAATAATACATACATGATAAATTTTACAATTTCAAATTTTAATTCTGAAAGTGTATCAAGTGTAGTCTGTCTTTTTTGTATTTGGATTTTGATACATCAGTTATATCAGTAAGTCTACAATGGCTTATATTAAATGGCTGGCTTTTAATTTTATCAAGCTAAGCAAATTTACTTGAAAGTGTAAAATCATTTCTTGGCATCTTGGCAAAGATTTACTTTAAAATAGACACTGTAAACAAATATCACTAACATACAGTAATGGCAGGCAGATACTTGCCAGATGCATGACGATAAATAACTGATTCGCATCATGCTAGTGTTGCCAAATATTAATGTACGTAGTGCTAATATACTTTCAAAAATACTTTCTGTCAAATATTGCTAAATTCCTTTTCTGTTACTGTCCCAATTAAATGAAAAGTTGTCCCAATTAAGTGTTTAAATTATGTATTAATTAATTAGTTTAGTTTCAGTTCTTTGAGATTTGGCCCAAAAAAGCAGCTGTCCCAATTAGCCGGTGGCCCAATTAAGCGGAATCAACTGTATACAAAATGTTATTGATAATATAATATATACATAGAAATATGTATGTTTTTGTGTGTGACATATAATGTGCACACACAAACACCATATATTATATTGAATAATTCATTATGATGATTATTACAAATCTGTTTTGTAAACAAATCTGTTTGGCTATGTATACAATATATAACATTTTTTTCATTTTGCCATAACAATTTATGCAAATCTGATTTGTATAACATGCTTTCAGGAATTTAGTATTATATAGATTTGGGAGAGCCCAATTAGCAAGACAAATAAAAATGATACATATTTAAAAAAATTAAATTTTCTGTTTTAACTTATTTATGATATAAAAATATTTATTAATACAGGCATATCTCATTTTATGGTGCTTTGCTAATATAGCACTTTTCAAAACTGGAGATGCAAGACCTGGAATTGAACCCAGCTCGAAAGTACTAAATGAATGCATTTACACATGATTCTGGCAGAGTGTTTTTAGGCTTATTACTATTGTATATTTAATGAATAGTGTAAATATAATTTTATATATCATATTTACACTATCATTGTGCATTTTGATGACAGCCTAGAATGTAACTGCCATATTTGTCTATATGTGAAATGTTCATTCTAAATGTTCTCATTTTACTATAGATCTATGAAAATATGTTAATAACTGAGAATTAAAAATATATATGTAATTGTTATTTCATCAATATGTAATAATCAGTATTGAAAAAAAATCCATAGTTTGTTTACAGCAAATAAAAGATTTTGAATATTCCCTTAATATTAAACACCATTTTTATAATCATTATAAAATAAGCATTTTGTAATGGCCTCAATTACATAGTTAATATATTAATACAATTCATTACAAATTTCAATTTGAACAAATTTGTGATGTAAGGAAAAATAGAAAGTAACAGATGAAATTTTTACAAATTTCAATTTGAACAAATTTGTGATGTAAGGAAAAATAGAAAGTAACAGATCTTCAATTTAATAAATTCATATAATTATATATTTTCACCAAAATATCAAAATTATAAAAAAAATTGATATTAAAATTTGTCAATCAAGTTCTGCTAATTATTATCTGAAAAAATTTGAAAAAGAAATCTAGATTTCTAAGAAAGCAATATTTCATAGTTTCACAAAGAACTATAGGAAGAATTTTACTTGCTACATATTGAAATCAATGTATTCATGCTCTATCTATAATAGAATTTTCTGTATTTGTGTTACTGCTTAGAACTGTTAATTCTGCTGTGTAACAAAAGTATATAATAATTTCAAGTGAGTTAAGAATTATTCTTGAATATTAATGAGAGCATGAACATTTGACTTATCAAAAAATAAGATTTTGTTAAATGATTTGATAAATATTTATCTTCAAATAGATGAAAATAAAAATCAAAATCAATAAATACATTAGAGAAAAATATAAAAATATTTAAGATTAATATGAAGATTTTAGTAAGTAATATTTAAATGTTGGATCACCACCTATACTTTGTTGTTTTGGATATGTTGTTAATATTTAATGTTTTCTCATTAGAGCAATAGAGATTGTTTTCCCAATGAACTTTATTCTATGAAATCATTTTCCTAGTTCAATGTTTCAGTGATTATAGTATATCATAATTTTGTCATTTTGCTTCAATGCAATAATTCAGCAAATATTCATGGATAATTTTTAAAAATTCAAATAACTTTTGAATATTTGATTATATCTATTATTTATTTGCATGTATGAAATAAAAAATATTCTTTACTAAATATGGAATGAAATATTTTACAATTCATATGAAAAATAATTGAATCTTACACTCAATTTGATATCAACCATTTATTATTCAAAGATCATAAAACTTTTATAAGAATCCAGAAGCTGTATTCAAAATTAACAATGAACTGTCTGCATAGATAAAAGTAGGCAAAAAGAGTAAGACAAGATTGCTTACTTTCATCAGCACTATTTAACATCTACAGCAAAAAATTTTTTGAATAAATATTTATAGAAATTTCTAGAATACATTCAGGAGGAAAAAATATAAACATTAGATTTGTAGCAAGGGGAAACATAATGAAATAAAAACAGTATTGCAAAAGATCAGTGAAATCAAAATTCTATGGAATTAAGATGAATGCCAGAAAAACAAAACTGATGATTTTTAACAAAAAAAAGAAGGTAAAGATTATGACTTTACCATTGAAAGACAACTAATAGAAGTAGTAGAAGAAGTTTAGTATTGTACTTCCAAATACCTTGGAAGTACAATATCTAATGATGGAAGATGTAACACTGATGTAAAAAAATCAGAATAGCCATGGCAAAACAAAACAAATCTTTTGGAACTACAAAGAATTCCTCAGAAGAGAAGACAAACATGATTTTAAAAACTAGGCTACTGAAATACTATATTTGATCTGTTTTGTTATATAGCTTTGAAAACTGAATATGAAACAAAGAAATTGAAATAAAGATCAATGCCTTTTATATTTGGTGTTATTGTAGAATGCTAAAAATTAAATGACAGAAGAAAACAAATAAGGAAGTTTGGAAGGATGCAAACATTAATTAATTACAACTAGCCAATTAGAAGGAAATAAAAAATCTCAAAAGAAAATTAGTTTTTTCAATACAAAGTAGTGTTTTTGGAATTCTTAGATTATCTCTTCAGCTTTATACAACAAATTAAATTTTTTTTTTTGAGAATTTAATTTGTTGTAGGGCCTATATAGTTGAAGAAGGAATCTTAAGATTTCAATACAAAGTAGTGTTTTTGGAATTCAGCTTTATACAACAAATTAAATTTTTTTTTGAGAATTTAATTTGTTGTAGGGCCTATATAGTTGAAGAAGGAATCTTAAGAATTCTGAAAGCACTATTTTGCATTCAATAAACTAATTTTCTTTTGAGATGTTTATTTCCTGCTAATTGGCTAGATGTAATTAGTTATGTTAGAATAAGTAGAATCTTTGAGAAAATACAAAGTACTCTACTAAAAACTGTTTCCACTGGAAAGTGTAAATATACTGGTCACATCTTGCAGGGATCAGCAGCTGAAGATATGATTTCAATTATCAAAGGCTACAGTAGATAATACAAAAGGACAACCAAGGAAAATATTGCTGGATGATCTTAAGAATTGGAATGGCTAAAAAATTACTAGGAGATTAAAAGAACATCTCAAAAAAGGAATAGATAGTACTCTATGATAGTCAACCTCAGATTCAGAGAAGACAATTGGTGATGGTAAAAAATTTACTCCATATTATATACCAATGGTGGCCAAATTGCAGTTCTTTGATAACTTCAATGTGACTCCACAGTATGAAAGTCAATAGTTAATATGGAGCAAATACTTAATTTTTAAAAATAATATATACAGTATATATATATATATATATATTTGTAATTTATTTGTTTATTGTAAAATGTAATATGCACCTAAATGAAATAAATGTATGTAAAATATATAATAAATAATTTTGAAGCCATTGTTTGTAATTTATTTGTTTATTGTAAAATGTAGTATGCACCTAAATGAAATAAATGTATGTAAAATATATAATAAATAATTTTGAAGCCATTGTTAAGATTAATCAAAAACTGATGTGACTCTCCCTGATCCAAAAAGAAACTGATAGCAGCTCTCAAATATTTGAGATTCTCCTATATGGCTCTTAATGACATGAAGCTTGGCCACACTGTTATATACAGTAGCAATAGCAATTATTCTTTCTTTTATAGCTTATAAACATGTATAATTCTTATAGATCATAATGGCACTGTTTACTTAATGCAATTCATTACTTATCATTAGTGTAGGTTATTGATGAAACTCATTTTTTCCATATATTCTCAAACTGACTATGCACTTTATATATTTTAAAGATTAAAACTATGATAATCTCATCAATCTATATTTAAACAATAATATTACATCAAATTGTGTACAGTTAAAATACTTAAAAAATTGTGAAATAAATGCGAAGTAATTAAAATTTAATTAAAGTTTTCTTACATTAGTTAAAAGCTAGAAACAAGTCTCATTTCACTGAAAACAAATTTGGTTTATCAACCATTTACAAAAATCGTCTGAAATATCATTTTTTAGTACAAAAATTTCAAATCGATAGTAATTGGAGATTTTCAAAATGTAATTCAAAGAAACCGGTAAAAATTTTGGCAAAAATTTTTATCACCAATCATCATCATTATTTTATTTATTTTTTTTTTACATTTTTTTACTGAAAATACGAAAATTTCAACATAATGAAATAGAGAGTACGACAGGAAATTACGGGAATCTTAACGTAAAATCCGTGATCCTTCATACCAATGTAACGTCTATGCTTCTATTATATATCTACGAAAGGATCCATCATCGCGATATTTCGACTATTCGATCACGAAATTTTAACATTAAATTAGGTATTATTTATATATTTTATTTAATTCGTTTTCTTAAAATATTACCGAAAAGACAGAATCGTAAATAACAAAATACAAAAAACTTCAAATTTTCGTCTAGCCTAACGTACCAAACCAAAATGTCAAACGCTACTTCGCTAACATGTCTAACATTACCTTTTTTAGCCAAGATGTAAAATCAATCTCTATGCGGAAACGCTGTAATATAACTACATAACCTTAATGTAACAATTTCTCTGATAATCTCTTCATTTTCTTTTATAGTTTTTATGAAATCCTTCACACAAAATCAAACGCTCGTATCGACTTTGAACAGAGACTGCGCGTTACTTATGAAACTAGTCCTCGACGGCGCATGTGCACGACAATTTGAATCTATCATTCGTTCGTTAGATTAAGTAAAAAAAACAATAATGGCCGAATAATTTATCCATTTACGTTAATTCAATGGATTAACGAATGACGATTCAAACGGGATTACAGAATTTAATTAAGGATTTAAATTTTGTATTATATAAAACGAACGAACGTTGGTACGAACGATTGAATGCCGCTGTTTTATTATTGAAAAATTTTATGACAAAAACAAATCGGTTTATAAATTTTAATTTCAGATAATAGAATTTTAAAATTCTAAGATAAATTTGAAATATTATAAATAATATTTTTCATAAATAATATTTAAAATACTATATATTTTTCATATTCTGCAGAATCAAAAATTTTTATTTTTATTTTAATATTTCTGTTTTTTATAATTTTGAATATTGTAAGTTGTAATACAGTTACTGTATATATATATATAATTAGATTAAATTTATAACGAAAGTATTCTGTACTCGTTTAAACGATCTCAGAAGCCATTCCGATGCGAAGAGAAAAAATTGAATAAAGTTCCAAGAGCTTAAACTATAACTAGAAACAAATGTTTCTAGTTATAGTTTAAGGAACTTGGAACTTATATATATTATTTAACTTATTGGAACCATAAGTTCTTGGAACTTATAGTCTAAGTTCTTGGAATCAAGCTTGATTTCATCACAAACATAAATTGTCACAAAAACAGAAATCTTATATCTCTTTAGGTTAAAGAATTATATGAAGTTTGTTTATTTCAAATAATATTTAAACGTAGAGTGTCCTTATCTCAAGGCCTTTAGAAACCATTGCTGACAAATTAACATTTCCTATAATATTCCTGATTTAACAAAAATTTTGCATTTTGCAACTTCTGCTTTTCGTTGCATTTTTTAGTTTCATATTCTGCAGAATCAAAAATTTTTATTTTTATTTTAATATTTCTGTTTTTTATAATTTTGAATATTGTAAGTTGTAATACAGTTACTGTATATATATATATATATAATTAGATTAAATTTATAACGAAAGTATTCTGTACTCGTTTAAACGATCTCAGAAGCCATTCCGATGCGAAGAGAAAAAATTGAATAAAGTTCCAAGAGCTTAAACTATAACTAGAAACAAATGTTTCTAGTTATAGTTTAAGGAACTTGGAACTTATATATATTATTTAACTTATTGGAACCATAAGTTCTTGGAACTTATAGTCTAAGTTCTTGGAATCAAGCTTGATTTCATCACAAACATAAATTGTCACAAAAACAGAAATCTTATATCTCTTTAGGTTAAAGAATTATATGAAGTTTGTTTATTTCAAATAATATTTAAACGTAGAGTGTCCTTATCTCAAGGCCTTTAGAAACCATTGCTGACAAAATTAACATTTCCTGATTTAACAAAAATTTTGCATTTTGCAACTTCTGCTTTTCGTTGCATTTTTTAGTTCTTTCTGAATGACACTAAAAAAAGTTTTTCAAACAGTGACTTGCGAAAATGTGATGAAGTATGATTTACAATTAGAAATGATTTCAAAAGAAAAACAGCGCAGATTTACAACTCAAATTATTTTCAATTATACGAAGAAAATTTTCGAAATTTGGGCCAATTTTATATATAAATTAGACGGTGATACATCATTTGTAGGAGATATTAGTTTCTGTTTTGCGAGATTTTCTGATAGTTATAAATGATATTATATTTGTAAGCAAAGTTGTAAAAAATCAAAAACTTTGAATGTGATGATGATTTCATTATGACATCATGATCGGAACTTTTGTGACTCACACATTGACATTTCGTGATATCATCCATTGTATATCATATGATGTCAAACAGTGGTGACGTTCTGGGAATCCTCCATGTTGATTTCATAATGACATCATGCATCGGAACTTTTGTGACTCACACATTGACATTTCGTAATATCATCCATTGTATATCATATGATGTCAAACAGTGGTGACGTTCTGGGAATCCTCCATGTCACCAGCAAGTAAAGCATTTTTAATTTGAAAATGTTCATACATCGAAACACTGTCTCTTTTTAACTTATCACTACATGTAATGAATGCATTGAAATGGTCATGTATGTTCATAACTAACATAAACAAAGTATTTTTATCATTTATCTTACTTATTCATATATATGATAATTGCAGTGCATTACATGCATTAATAACTGAAAAAAGACAGTTCTTTGACTTATGGACATTTTTGAGTTAAATAATTCTCCATTTAATTTCTAATTCTAAATTTTCTATATTTGTTGTATTAAATTTATTTAATTCTGCACTTAAATTATTAGTAACGTCAACGTTATTCATAGGATTTTGAAAAAAAATAAAATAAAATCAGTTTCAAATTGTCAAATTGACGAAATCTTTCATTAAAATCATTACTTAATTTACTTAGATAATTAACATGTATTCGGGAATCTAACTGATTTTCTAGAAATATTTTTGAGATTTGAGGAAAATGCGCCAAGGATTTTTTTTGAAAATATGAACTCCAAAGGGTTAATTTACTTTTAAATCCTCTAAGAGGACTTACCAAATCTACCAAATTTTTATTTTCACCATGAAGTTCAAGATTTAGCCGATTTAATTTCTGAGAAATGTCAGCTAAAAAAGCTAAATCACCTAGCTAGTTAGGATTTTTAAGTGTACTATAAATTTCCTATTTTTGTTCAAGAAATGCTTTTATTTCAACAATCAAATTAAGAAAACGTTCTAATACTTTGCACTTGCTAAACCACTTCACTTCTGTATAAGTTAAAAACATGACCATTTACTTGTCCTGCTTCAGACATGTTAAGTAGAATTCTTTTTTGTCGTTATAAATAAGTATTTTTATCCAAAAATAACTTTAATGAATTTGTGAATTATTGCAAACAACCATTCAATACAATATACACACAATTCAGTCGTTAATACCAATTTACAAGCATAATATACTGTTGTGTTGTCATTGTATGTACACATTTAAGCACGAATGCAAATGATGCAAACCGAGTCTGCACAGCCTCGGAGCGTGCCAACTGCTGTCGGTAGATAAAAGGTTTTTGTGCTAAGTCTGGACATATTAAAAACATTTAGACTACATTTTTTAGTTATTATTTAATTTTTATAATTTTGTAAATTACAATTCTCGTTCAGTAGATAGAAATGCAATTTTAGTAGATTTTACAGTAAACTCAAACTAATAAAAAGATGGAAATAAAATTATTACTACTTATTTTAAAATTATTTTCATATGATTAAGAAAAGTTAAAAAATGATATTTTTAAATTAATTTTTTGGAAATCTTGCCGTGGGTTCATAACAGACCAACCGCGGGCGCGGGGTTGGCCACCACTGCTCTAAATTGACCAGTTACACTATGAAGTATACTTAAAAGTGCATAACAGACCAACCACGGTCGCGGGGTTGGCCACCACTGCTCTAAATTGACCAGTTACACTATGAAGTATACTTAAAATGTAGAGATATGTAATTGTTTGAAACATGAAATATTTTTGCACAAATTTCAAAACAAAACTTGAATTGGTTAAAAAATTTTGATCTACAATATAAGCCATATAATTTGGAATTTTCTATAATCTGATACTTTATAGTCCAGTATTTTCTATGCTTTGATACTTTATAATCCAGTATCTTTCTAAACTTGTACTTTGTAATCTGGCACATTAAAAATTTTAAATTTAAAAATTTTTAATGTGCCAGATTACAATAAAAATTTACAGTAAAATTTTAAATTTTTACCAGCAGCAATTTCTGTGATTAGAGAGATTTCACTCGTTGTGCTTATAATGGAGTTTACTATTACAGAAATAAATGTTATTTTATTATTTGAAAAAAATATCAAAACAAAATGAAAAATTGAAATTATTAAAATTCCATTACAATCAACAGTTATTTAGGCAGCATTATGATTTATTTGATTATTCCTTGAAGTTTAAGCTTAAAAAGTTTTATTAATTAGGCTTAATTACTTAATTGGCTAGCTTGTTCATAAAATCATTTTTTAACTCTTTCAGCATGCAACAAGTTAATGATTCTATTGGATGATTGAGCTATATCATAATAGAGAAAGGTAGCAACATTAATGTTTCAATATACAGTAGAGTCTCTCTAATCTGACATATATAGGACCGGGGCTCATTAGATTTCTAAGAATTGTCAGTTTATTGGATGTTCAATGAAAAAAATGGAATTACACAAATGAATACGCTCAGTTTATTAAGACTCTTCTGTCACTGCTTAAAAATTTGTTTGACTATAATGTCTGCACAACAAACGAATAATGATTGATAATTTATGTCAATTTCTCTCTAGTACATTGACAAGTTGTGACATGAAAATTTAATGTGGGCAATGGATTACTGGAAGTGTCAGACTGGCAAAGTGTCAAACTATAGAAACTCAACTGATTGGAATATTTGTATTCAATCTGACAAATATTAATTTTATGCCTGGACAAGTAGTAGCATTCAAAATAAGATCTTGTCTGAAACAATTTTAAAAATCAAAGACTGATAGTATTAATAAATTGAAAACTTATTCAATCATGCAAGTACTGATTATACTAAATTTCTTCAAAATCTCTTATAATGCCAAAATAAATATTTCTTGATTTTTATTTGTTGTCCTAAAATTATCTCTAAAAGCATAATCATATTTTTGATGGTAAGAAAATTATGCACAATATTTCAAATTTTACTATTAGTAAAGTAATTGTATGCATTCAAATTTTGCCTGCTTTTAGTGATTTTCCAGTGAATGGTTTGGGAGTATTTATAGAATACAGTAATGTACATGTCCAGCAATTGACATTTCAGCCAATTTTTCATATCAGTTAAAAATTATGAATTCAGAAGGCAGTATTAAGCCTATAGAAACAGTGTATTACCAACTTTTCTGACAGTATTAATGCACACGGAACAGTTGATATTAATGTGCATGGAACAGTTGATTTTATTCATCATATAAATCAAGATAATGTTCTTTAAACTGTCAATTTTTCTGGATATCATTGTAGATATTCACTATTCAAGCTATTAAAAATATTCACATGCTCAAAGCTACCTTTCCTTTCAGTAAAGGAATATAGGTGCTCCTCTACTTACAAACAATTTGTAAATAAATTTTGTTCATACCTCAGATGCTGATTTTATTTTAGCTCCAAAAGTACAGAAATAATTTATATACTGTGCATTGTAATATATTTCACAATTGGATCAATTAAATGTTTCACCTATATCTTTCCTATGCTTCAATTAAAGAATGCATTCTTTTTTCACTATACTTAATGACAGCATCAAAAGGCAGTATTAAGCATATGGAAATAGTGTGTTATCAACTTTTCTGATAGTATTAATGCACACGAAACAGTTGATTTCGATGTAAAAGGTAATCATGCTTCTGGGTTTAATTCAATTTTGAATAAATATTCAATTCAATTTGCTTCATTTGATGGCTAAGCATGCAACCTGTCAAGAATGACTTAAAATTACAACTCTCTGCCATTTTATAATTGTTAGAATTGATTGGAATGCTCAAAACAATATTGCACATCTGATCATCGTATATATATTATAGACATGTAGATAATTTACTACATATTAAAATCATGTTGATATCATAATTTTATTCAAAGCTTATAGCTTATTTGTCAAAACTGTCATTATTTTATGATAATTTGCTGTAAGATCATGAAGAATTTAATGGACTATATCATCAGTATTGTGATATAAATGAACTTTGGCTCTCCCATAGACTCAATACTGACTTCCAATGCTGTCGTCAGGTATAGTAATCTATCACATTTCTTTTGACAAGATTCTTTCCATCTTTCCTTATGCTTTTCTATATTCTTCTCATTTCGTCCCTCATTTTTCAGAGTTAAACTTATGAGTGCATCTTCTATCTTTAACTATAAGTATTTTTTTGTATTTTTAATCATTATGTATTTTTTTCATATATGTACATATGTAAAATTTAAGGTTAAGTGCTTATTGTTAATTTGGTAATTCTTTTTTTGTGACAGCCTGTGATTTAACCTATTATATATACAAGTTTTAAGAGAAATTTAAACTTGTTACATTTGTAGAATTTGTTTAGTCATTGTATTTCCTGGAAAGGAACTCCATTATTATTTATAATTAAATATGTAAGATCTATAAAATTTAAATAAACAATTTTAGTTTACTACATACCTGCAATAACTAAACCTTTCCTAGGGCAATTCAACCATCGAGGAGGAATTCCTAAACTTGTATTCTTCTTCCCATTCATATTTTTAAGCTGCATGTAAGAAAATAATATTCAATAAATATTTTAAGAATTATTAAAGATATTAATGAACAAATAAGAGGAACAATTTCAAAAATATTGATAAAAAATAAAACTGAATAAGACAAAAAACAGAAATTACAATATTTTTATACAGCAATATGATTTGAACTTCAAACTGAATAATAAAATATCTAGATAACTGACTATTTAAAAAGTAATTAAAGAATACTCAATTATTTGAATATTTATTAATAATTTTATTTTTAATTTAAAAACTAAGTCATTAATCTTTTTCAATAATTATTTATAAGAATCTATACATTTTGTAATTTCTATTGTTGCTTAAATATCATTTTTTATTTTTTTTTGAAAGTATTTTGAAAAATGATATTACATCATCATTTTAACAGTTTGTAAATAAAATATAAATATGTTTAGATATAAGTCTATTGAAATAAATTATTAAGCTACTTTCGGATTATCTCTCTTCAGTACCATAATATACAATATAAAATATTTTATTTAATATATTTGAAATTCCAAGCCGTTTGTTGCAAAAACTCCCAGGTAAAAGTTGGCCTTCCACCTTCACTCTTTCCAGGGAAAGGCAGAATGTTTATTGTTGATTCTTTTCTTTAATTTTATGGGACACCTGTGTATAACACTATTCCTTCTCATTGTCATGTCATCTTCTATTTATTTATTTAAAATTTTAGCATTTATATTGTGGAGAATAGAGGTTTTATGTTCAGTGATGATAAATTTCCTTGCTTATTTCTTCTAGAAGTGTCTCTCCCTCTCCCCTCCAAATCCCTTTCACCATATTTTACTTTTGTTGTTAGTAAAACCAGGAGAAAATACAGAGCTTTTAGAAGTGAGGAGAGACACTTCCCAAACAACCCAAATTTCTGTCCTCCACATTTCTGATAAACTGGAGATATGAAACTTTGATTCTCCAAGGATGGTTTCAATTAATTCAACCATCCAAATTTTTTAGGCCTAATTCTAATTTGCATTTAATGAATACTAGTTTAAATATGTTTTTAGATTTTTATATGTATTAGCAAATGAAAAAAGCCTGTAATTCACTTTATATCAGTGATTTCGAATGCAACTACTGCAATAACAAGATATGCCTGTACTTAATTCTTGAAAAATCTCTTAAACTTGAGAACTTGTAAAGTAAGAATTTGTAAACCAAGAACTCTCTGTATTATTATGTTTTATATAAATACCAAAGCATGTATTATTCAACATGTTGGAGGGAGAATCCAGAGGAAGTCAAAAGCATAAAGGACTTAGGAATGTGAATATACCTTGCTTTAACCATTCTAGTACTATTACATGTGTACATATCATGAAAGTGGAACAAAAAAAATGATAAAAATGGGTCAAAAGTTTAATCTGATTTTATTTATCCAGTTTTTGCAAATCAGTTTTTTGTGTTTACTAGTTGAAAGTACTCACTTTTGATGGTGATTCTTAAATTTTTTCAATTGCTGAAATATTTTTTTAAATTACTTGTAAATAAGCATTGTTTGTAATTGACCCACTCAGTAGAATTTGGATTTTTTTATCCCTTCTTATCAATTTTATAGTCTAATATATTAAAGTTACATGGTTTTGGGATGAGATAAATGATATTTTTCAAGTTTTAACCGAAAATCAAATTTTTCATACAATGAGCTATAAAATGCTTAAAATTGAAAAAATATTGTAGATAATAGATAATAGGAAAATATTAATTAATTCTGTTAAAATAAACAAAAATATATCTTAATAATTCATTTTTTGTTTTATTTTCATCAATATTTAAGAGAAAATGCAAAAAAATGAAATATAAACATCCCGTGGCTATTTAAATGGGTATGGCACTTTTATTGCTTTACTGCAGTCATTCATTATCCAAAAATTATGGCTAATCTACTTTACCCCATAGCATATGATATTAGGGGTATTGCTATAATAAACCAACTGCGGTCCAATTAGAGCAACATAAAGAATATTATAGCTGTTTATGTATGAGATGATACTATTATCATTAATGTTTCTGGGCGAGAATTCCTTCCTGCCTGTTCCTGGGAATTTTTTCTTTTTCCACTTCCCGAATCCCGACAAACTTTTCTCGGGAAATCGGGAAAATCGGCTCCTAGAACCCAGTAATACCTACAAGGGGAAATAAAAGTACTACTCACAATGAAATGTATGTTTTAGAGATTTTTCTTATTTATCACTATCTAAAGTTACATTGTGTTACAATATTACATTCTACTAGAAATACACGTGCGACACCAGAATCAAATAGCACATAACCAGCTAATTTTAGCTCTTGTAAATTGAGCATATTTGATCAAGGAGAACAGAAAACAGTTTGTATTTACACAGAAAAATATTTATTTTCACACTCTAGATTTGATTACAAAGTCTTCAGGTGAACTAACTAAGGAAATCTAAGGTAGCTTACCTTAATATGACATTATAGTCAAATCCTGGGCTGTGAAAATTCTTAATATGATATTATAGTCAAATCCTGGGCTGTGAAAATAAATATTTCTCTGTGTAAACACGAAACTATTTCTGTTTTCCATGATAAATAGTTTCCATAAAAGTAACTGCTGATATTATCAACCACATTTGATCAGTTTGTTTGTGGCTGACAATTGTGATTTATATTAATATATTGTGTGATATACTAAAATCTCATTGTATACTTTAAGTTTGGTTAAATAAACTTTGCATTAATTACATTGTTTATGTTTTGAGAAAACCTGAAATGTAACTGAAATCTAGTCAAAATGTTACTGTAATAACGATTGTTTAGCACTCAGGGCAAGATATACATTATTCATGAAATTCTGGTCAATCTCCATTTAGGAAATTTTATTTACTCATTTTTGCATCGACCTTTTACATATAGGAGTGTCTTGAAACCTCTGAAAGATTACGCTGGGTCCACGAACCCCGCTTTCCCCAACTTCTCTATGGCTTTTATTAATATTTACTGTTATAGCCATTATTACTGATACACCCATACCTCGTTTTATGGCCTAGATACGTTCCAGAAAAGTTGGCTGTAAAGCGAAAAGCTGTATAACGAATCGGGGAAATAAAAGTACTACTCACAATGAAATGTATGTTTTAGAGATTTTTCTTATTTATCACTATCTAAAGTTACATTGTGTTACAATATTACATTCTACTAGAATTGAAATTATTTCATATATTTAAAAAAATAGTAAAAATTATTAAGAAAATTTGATTTAAAAGTTGTAATATGATTAAGAAAAATAAACCTAAAAAAATAACTATTTTTAGGAATTTTTTCTATATGCATATTTTTAGATATACAGAATGTTTTGTTGAAGTGGCGACAAATTCAGAGGAGTGATAGTTGGCATCAAGATGAATCAAAATTGCCATGGAACATGCTATCATAAATCATGTTTATTCAATGGAAATTGCAAAAATACTTATATAGGTATAAGTATTTTCGCAATTTTCACCAACTAAACATGGTTTGCGATAACAAGTTCCATGGCAATTTTGGTTTCTGTTGATGCATATTATCACTTCTCTGAGTTTGTCATCACTTCAACAGAATACCCTGTATTTCTCTATTATATACTCCCATGCATCAAGCAAAAGACATTTCTTTTACACTGAAATGAGGTTGGGATTTTATTTTAATGTTCTATATATATTTTTAATGGTGCTATGGTTACTTTGTATGGAAGTATTAGTTAGCTTTGTTTCATTCCAATTTATCCATACATTGTTAGAGTAGGCCTCTTAATCTAAGGTCATGTTATTTATTATTAATATTTTTCTTTTTTAAAACCTTATACCAGTGGTTCTTAACCTTTTCGAAGTCACGGAACACTTTTGAATGTAAAGAAAATTTGCGGTACACTATATCACTGAGATCATAAAACAAAAATATGCCCAAACATGTATTTTATTAAAAATTATACATTACACATTAAATAACAGTAAAAAACATTAATTAAAAAAATATATATTCTTAAGTAAGTATCTCTTTTAGAAAAATGAAATATTTTTAAATCAAGTTTTATGGGATGCCTGAGCTAATTGTCTTTTGCAGATTTGAGCAATGTTAGGTCTAATATGTGATAAAATTACCATCATTTCTTCATCAATATTCCTAAGTTTTTCATGTTTTTTAGTTTTTATATTCATTAATATTGAAAAACCTAGCTCACACAAATATGATGTCAAAAACTGTAGCAAAATCTTAAGTACTTTTGTGGGTAAGCCTGCTTAATAGTTTATTTAAAGCTGCAACTTGAGTCATGTCTACATTATAAATTGCAACTGCAAGGTACACTAAAGTCATTCAAGTAGGCCTCGCTTTCATAATTTCTCAGAACACTTGTAACACGTATGTGGAACAGCAGTGTTTTGGGGAACACCAGTTAAGAACCACTGCCTTATACTCTGTTCCTCTGTATATTTTATCAATATATTTGTTGTTGTTTGATATCTGTTTGATTAAAAGAATATTCTGTAAACTTTGCATTTTTCTGGGGTGGATAATCTTTATCATTTCTTATTACATGAAATATACTCATGTTCCTTTTTTCTGTTATCCCTAGTTAATATTTTTTATTTATTTCATCTCTAAAGTTTTAATAATAAGATTGTTAAATTTCTGTAGCAATCCAAATGAAAGAATTTCATTGGATGTAATTTTTTCAGTTTATTTATTAAATCACCTTTCTTTGTTCTTAGTTATCCAAAATTAAAAATTTTTAAAGAAATAACTGAATTTTTAAATATCTTAAATTCTGCAAAGATTTTTTATTCTTTATTCATTTCTTGAGACTGACAATAGAATACTAAGTTTATATAAATAATTTCAAAAAAAATTGCAAATTATTTTTTTTAAGTAAACTGAAATCATTATTTTCAAATCTATTCAGATATCACTAATGATTATAATATCTTCTAAAGAAAATATATTATTACTGAGAAATTTATAAAGTATTAATAATCATTATACTAGTATAAAAATAAAAGATAAAAATTATTAGTAGTCCTTGGATTATGACCATTCATACTTATGATGATATAATAAATAAATTCTGTGATTGATCAATGCAATTCAAATGCAAACAAATCCATATGCAATAGTCTGATGTGTAAAATTTTTCGTTTTGTGTCTGGTTCCTATAATTTTGTATTTGTTAGTTTATTATGATAATGTCCTAATAAAGATTGATAACAAGAAATCTTTGAATTTATGATATTTCTGATTTCAGACACACTGAAATATAACTTTAGAGTTTGAGATGAATTGCATTGTAAGTTAAGAACTACTTATATTAAAAAAAATAGTAATTATATTCTAAAAAGTAAGCTTTTGGAAATAACAGCACTAAATAGGAGTTGAAAAATAATAACTAAAATTTTAATGATACATTTTGCTATACAACCATCTTCAGCATTAAGAACAGAATACAAAAAATTTTTTCTAGTTCATTTTTGAACATATATCTCATTATAGCAACTGAAAACATTTCATTAAAATTTTAGTTATTATTTTTCAACTGCTGTTATTTTCAATTATTATTATTATTATTAGCAGTTAGTTAAAATAGTTTGTAAGCTTTTGGTACAATTAATTTTGATATTATAATAACAATAATAATAATACTAAATCAAAAAATAAATAAATTACTATAAGCTATGTATTGTATAGATTTTCTGTGACTTCCATTAATTTAAGATAGTAAAAGCATAATTATAGAATGAAATATTATTCTTAACATTTGAAATAATTCAATAACAACTTTTATTTAAAAGAATTATTTTAATCTTTTAAGCTTTTACTCTTATTAACTTATACATATATTATTTTAGCATTTTCCAAAGTTTGACATATGTCTACTTGGAACCAAAAAGCAATGCTCTTATTAACTTATACGTATATTATTTTAGCATTTTCCAAAGTTTGACATATGTCTACTTGGAACCAAAAAGCAATGGAAAAATTTGTGGGTATGTTTTGAAAACACTTCTCATATAAATCCATAATGTGATTCTGATGACTGCAATGAATTTTCTATTAAAAAATATTGACGTATTGCTACATAAAGTTGAAAACTACTATATTTATATGTTGTGTGTTATAATTAAATCTGAATAAAGCCTGTCATATGTTAATAAGCATTATAAGAAATACATTTATTAAAACAAAAATATATGACACTGATAAATTCTATTTTACTTTCTATCAAAATTTAATTTATATATTTTTGAAATATAAACAGCAAGATGACCAGAATGATCTCATATTATTTCAAGTAATTTAATTAATTTTCTGTAATTATAGATTATGATTTAGGAAATTTTGAAAATATAATCTAATCTTAACATATATTTAAATGCACAGAAAAATTGATTTTAAAAATGATGCATTCAGAATAATTTTTTGAAAGAATCCTAATCTATAACAACAGAATAATAATGGTGCATATTAGTACTTATGGGTTAATGTGTTAATATTTTTTACAAATTACATTGATGATTGGTATATTTAATAATTATGATAAAAGTAAAGATAGTATTCTTGCAAATGCACAAGCAGGACATGATATACACAAGGATATTTAAACTAAAATATGGACAATACATTAAACTGTGGAATTATGCTAAACCACTATGGAATTACACTCCTTTAAATGACTTTTTATAGAAAATTTAGATACCAAGATTTAAATATTTTCATTTTAAAGATTAAACTAATTTTAATATCTAATTTGGTAATATTTTATTTACATTTGATTATTAACATATTAATAATTTGATACTAAAGTGATTTGGCAGAATAACGTTGATAAAAGGAGAAAATAATTTTTGATTAAAGAAAATTTACAAGTTATTTATAATAAATCCCTAAAGTGAACCTTTAATAGTTTTTAATTGGGGTACAATAGATCATTGCCTTTACGACATCAAACAACATATATCTTTCACAATTCTGGAATTTTATGCTATATATTACTTTAATAAAAGAGAGTTTGTATAAGATTACATAAAAATGTTAAGTTCTAACCAAATCTTAACATCTGCCATTAACGCACCATTGTAAGAATATATTTTATAAATTTTGATATAATTGTAATGGATTATTGGCCAGGTTATTTTTTGGGTATCAAATTTTAATCATATAAGTTTTATTTAAATAATTAAATAAACTAACTTTAAAATTAACAAAACTTTAAAGATTCAAACTACGGTGCTTGACATTTTGGAAACGTAGGATTGCCAACTATCTGCTTATCTTACACAACATCTATTAATTTTAATAAAATAAATATTCTTTTTTTTATAAACTTTTTTATCAATTATAATCATAATTATTTATAATGTAATAGAAGTACTGCTATTTTTTGCATTTTATTTTTAAATTCTGAATACGTTGGGCGATAAATAATAATTTTCATTTGTTTAACGGCAAATAAATAAGCGACATCTGGTCTCCGATATCGGGACTTAATCCAACATGGTTGTATGTTCACGTGTTTTTTCCAATTTTCATTTACTACTGGTTCAATGATTGTTGTTTTGTGTTAACTTGATATTTTATAAGTGGACATCGGACAATAAGTTAAGAATTCATAATATCTGTAAATCATAATTTGGAAAGAAGATTGCATCTAGAAAAAGTTCTCACCGTAATATATTTTACTTTATGCTTTTCAAATAAAATAATTAACTGTTAGCTATAATAATATAAAAAATTGATTAATCACAGATTTATTTATCTGAGTAACAACACATATTTTGAATTTGGGAAACACTGTATTACAGTGAAGGGAAAAAATTTAGAAATAAAAGTTTAATAATAATAATTACCGTAGGTTTAAAAAAAAAGTTTGGACACAACATCATTTCATGAATATAGCATAATATTGTAGCAATACCAATAGACATTTAAATTACTGACAATTGATTTAAACAAATTTTAAAAAATTTGTTTAAATCAATGCTCTTCTTATTTTATTCACTGATTGTATTAGATATTATATCAAATTTACTCTGTGCATCATTGATTTTAAGACAAAATGAATTTTCACTTAATGAACAGTTTTTAAGATCCCAATAACTTTCCTTAAATAAAGAATACCTGCATATCTATACTTTTTTATTTTCTTACTAACATATGACACCATCTTCCAATCAATATTGATTACTAATGTAACAATGTTGCTACAAAGTGCCCATGTCTATATTGGGATCAGTTAGATTGTGAAAGATGAGAATTGACAAACCAAGCCCTTGTGTTACAGTTGTGTCGTTATTGTTTAATGTTTATAAACAAAAATTAAACATCATCAACAAATTACATTAGGAATATTATTACATTCCAAATTTGCATTGTCATTTCAAAAAATCATTTTATGTAGGAATATAATTTCAATTTATGAATTGATTTAGTCCATCAGTTAGTATCCAGCACCATATGGCATACTAGTTATTCAAAATTATACTTGCTGCCCAGTGCTGCAAATCATACAGTTCTATCTAAAACTGTATTCATAGACTTTCCCACACAATTTTTGTGCTTGATCTATATTTATGTGTGGCACTGTCATTGTTAGTTATAATTTAATGCAGGTTCTCTAGATCTAAAATTCAATTTATTATTATTTTTTTCTGGACATTATATTGTTCTGTTATATGAAATAAATCCTCTTAATTTTTAAGGAAAAAACCAAAGACTTTCTTCAACCAAAAACTAACCAGACAAATTTGTGTAAAATAAATAGATCAAAATACATTGTAAAAACACTGGTCCATTGCACTGTCCTATATTTGACTTTGCTTTATCCCAACTGGGCATCAATGTGTTAAATATATTTGACTAGAGCTAGTTGATGTGTTGGAATTTCTAAAAAAAAAATCATTCCCACAGAAATTTTTTATTTTTCCTAATAGAAATAGAAATTCTTACATATTTCTTTTTTAAATTTCAGTTTATTTTGCAGCATATAGTTGAAATAAAAATGACAATATTTCAATGAATTCATGTAATTTTTTTAATAATTATGTGACATGACTTTATTCAATCGAAGTTACGTAACTTATGGTTTTTTATCAATAATTTCTGAAATTTTTGGCTGAATTTCTTCATTCATAGTTTATTTTGTTCAGAGAACTTGTTGCTATCTAAAAATATTAACTATTTTAATCTATGACTAAAATTTCATATTAAAAAAACAGCTTTTCATCAATCTTATATATGGAATGAGAAGTTGTGAAAAAATAAAAATCCAAAAAAAATTCTTAAATTGATAGAAAGAGAGCAAAAAATGCAATAAATCCTGAAAATTTCAATAAAATTTACGAGATTTCATAATTTTAATTTATTTTTTGCATATTAACTAAGCTTAATTTAAAAAAATAGCTGGCAGTGAAAAGGTTAAATATGATTTTTTTTCTTTTCTAGAATTTTAAATGGCGAAAGAAAAAGAAGTATCAGATAATGAAGACAATGTTATCAAAGTGAAGTTACGCAAGAAAAAATCTGGTGGTTTTCAGTCAATGGGTAAGATTCAGTTAACTTATTTTAAAATTATTTTTCAGATATTTTAACTAATCAATTTCTCTTTTTATTTATTACATTATGCATTTATGAAAATGTATTTGTTAGTTATAACTAAATTGCTATGTTATGTGATTTTTCTTTTAAATTTTATATTTTAGTAAAATTATAATTTAGGAAGAGTTATCAAAGACAACAATAATAAGCTCAAAAAACAAATTAAGTAATTTAATCTGAAAAGTATAATGTTTTTGGTTAGCAGACTCTCCTTAGTACACGTGTTAGTAATATAGATAACAGTTCTACAAAATCAGAAGAGGCTAAATAAAAGAATTTCTTAAACATATTTCATAAATATAAACTTTATTTACATAAATATTTTGGAATATTCTATATTAATAGAATTGTCTTTGAACTTAATTCAAAATTTCACTACATAGGATTGTTATAGTTACATTAAATAATTTAATAGATAACTAATTTTTTAATCTATTAATAAAGTAATAATAGCAACAATATAAGTAAAATCACCAAATTTGAGGGAAAAAAGATTTATTTATTAGCTTGAAAACATCGTCACAGTGCTAGAGCTGTGAAAAGCCCCCTTTTCTCCATATACATCTATGTCTTGAAAATAAATAGGCACATTGCTATTTTATTAATATTATTTTTATAACATCTTCATTTACTGGATGATTATGGTGATATCATTATTAGATTATGTGACAAACTAAATAAACAAACATATTTTTTTAAATAGAAATTGAAAGTAGATAAGTTATTATTAAAAGATGAACTTTAAATCATTAAGTTTCAATTGGGGACAAGATGAAATAGATTTTTAATAGAACAGTAATATAAAACTGTTATTTAGAGATATTTGTACATCAGTTTTCTTACATGTGGTCAATATAAATTATCCAGTCCCATCATAATCACAGAAACAGAATCTAAGTCAGATGTTAAAAATGATTTATTTGTCCATCAGTACCAAACTGTAATAAAGTACTATATAATGAAAGTGTCTCTTTACACTTTCATTATATATCGGTAAGAACAAATTTTATAAAAAAATATGTACTAATAATTGCAAAATCTTAATAGATATGAAGTTCATTAATTTTTAATCACATTAACAGTGGTTCATTTAACTGTAATTAATAATTTATTGCAAATTTAAATAATTGTTGTTATTATAATTGTCATAGCACTACTGTTTATGAAAAAGTTTTGTAAATTTATGATTGTTAAAAACCTCTGTCTATGAGTTACAACAAATTTGAATCTTATTTATGTTCAACAGACCTTTTGAGGTTAGTAATCACCCCAATTGTTTTAATTTTTTAAATTTAATGAAAAATTGTTTGTCACCTAAATTTTTATCATCAAAATTGTATTTTTTAAAAACAGCACTTATACCAACAGACTAAGATATGTAAACATTCAATATGCATATCTAAATCCTGATGTACAGATATCTGTGAAAAAAGTTCTTATATTTCTGTTCTTTTAATCAGCCTGACAGTTGTAAAGTGATTGGCCAATCAAGAAAGGTGAAATACAAATTAATATGCAGAATATTAAACTATTAATTATGTGAAATTTTCAATATTTTTTAATATAAATCTTGAGAATATTTTTTGGCAAAATTTTTATATTTCTAATGCAGAAAAAAATCATTTTTTGATTATATTTTAGTGATTTTTAAAAAATCAAATAAACAAATAATTGCTGTGTAAACAGATATTAGTGCTATCCCAAAATCAATATATGTTCTAATTGTCAAAATCAATAAGAATTAAATGACAAAGTTAAACTTTTTGTATGTGAAATTTGAATTATTTTTCAATAATTAATTTTCATTAATTGTATAACACCTATATGGACTCACCTGCTTGTGACTTGGTGGATCATGGAAATTGACCCATCACAAAAGTATTAAAATAATAATAAAGCCATTTTTATTAATGTTAATTAAATAAAAGCAGATAATGAAGAGAGAATTTCAATAGAAACATATTTTATTGTAAGAAAAAGTTTTCAACTTATAAAGGTTAACTTAAACTCTTAGCTTAAACAAAATTCTAAATTATAACAGTAAATTAAAAGTTGCGTAAGAACTTATTTCAAAAATATTCTAGAATAAATCTTTTTCATCAAACATATACAGAAATTTGACTTTAAGTTGTTTAATATAAATTAAAATACATTTTACATATAAGCCAATATATTGATATTTAGATAGAAAAACAGTATAAATATATAAAGTTATGAGACTAACAGTTCAAAATATGAAACTGTCTTTGAAAATTTCTATAATCATAAGTAGTTGTGATGAATTAATATACTTTAAATTCCTGGTTAGGATATGTTTTAAAAGGATTTTCTAACCTAATTATAATATCTGTTGTTTCTAATCCTTACTTCTAACATGTACTATATCCATCCTTATGAAAGCTTTTCTGACAGTGTTGTTAATAACATTATCAGCTAATCTGTTTTACTTTATAATTACAGATTCCTCTTTGTTTGCTTGGTTTTTCATTTCAACAGTTTTTAAAGATTGTCTTTTTACTATTTACCTGTGATGATATATATAATCAAGAACACTGTTTCACAGCATTGCATTGCTTCTTTGCTTATGAATATCATCAATTTGCTCCTCTTTTAATATAAATGCAAAATTGTACTTGTTTTTCCAATTCGTGTCTCTCTCTTATTTAAATCATGATTAATAACAGGAATTTCATAGATTTCTTTCTTCTTTCCTGGGATTATATTTACATTTATCACTATGAAAATGATTAAAAGTAGAGTTCTCCCTTGTAAATACTATTTTATAATTTGTGCGCTTTGATATATTAAACCTCATTTTATTGAGTTCCAATTTATAAGCAAAATGTTAATATATCTTCTTTGTCTTTCTTTGTATTCTCCTAGAACATATTTTATTCTTTTGTCTTTTACTTAAAATATTAAGGAAGATTTTTTTTTACTCTACCCATGCATTATCCTTGTTATATTATCAGATTTCTCCTCTGGTGGTTAGGTACTTCATTACAATAGATAAAGATTCTATCAAATAAATTATGAAATTGTTGTTTTTATATATTTTAATGTTTTTGGAGGAGTTTTAGATATAAACACTCTGTTGTAAATAAATTTCAGACATAATATTGAACTGTATTGGTCTTCTGTATACTAAGATTAAATCCAAAAATGTACTTGCCTTAGATTAAATTAGTCTCACTTTATATGTAAATTTGACTTTGGCATCAATTGTTTTTTATATAAAGTTTTAATTTTGTAATTACTCTTTCCATATCATAAAATCATCATTGGCATATCAGTTACTCTTAAAATGCTCAATGCTCTTCATTTATAATCAAAACTTTTGTTTTCATATATTATACTATCTGTTCTTTTCTAATATCTGTTATTATAGAAATATAAAAGATATAGGCTTCTTTTCAAATTAGGGTGCAAATTTCCGATAACTGCATTGGAGAAGTTTCCACCAGTTTGATGTGCATTAAAAGGAATCTAAAATATCATCCATGCTTCTTCAAAATTTATTAAAAAAAAATATAACAACTCAAAATCTATGATTTAATGTTTCTTCAATGAGCCAGGAAATGGGTTTTCACATATATATTATCTATAAATAGAATAGAAGACCTCATATTCTTAATTTGCCTTATTTTTTGACAGTATGATGCAATTAATTTCTATAGATTGAATAATAGATATCTGCATTTTTTTTTTTTATCTGTATAATAGATAGAAACTAGTATTTTATGCATCTTGCATACTTAAATAATTTCGATGCATGCTGGATTTTTTATTAAGAAAGGAAGGAAATTTTTTCATGGGCCAAAAAAGTTATGAGATTTTGTTCTAATTGCAGGATATAATTTAATCTCAATTTATAGCTGCAATAAAAGACTGCTAAGGTATAGAATATGTATTAAGAGTTCTTATTAACAAACTGCTTACTGTTATCTTAGGTACAAATTATTCTCTCTTTACCATTTAACATTTGTGAGTTATTTACATTTTAAAATTGTTTTTATATGTGAAAAACTCTGAATGGTCCAGAGAAAAAGCCTTTGTAAATCTGTTTTGTACTTAACATATTAAAAGAATATTAAAATTTTTGATACATATTGTAATATTTGATTGCATTTATTTTGAAGGCTGAATGTAAGACACTTCTAAAACAAGTGCAATCAAACAAGATTTTTAAGAAAAAAATAATTTTTTTTATTATAGATTTTCTTAAAAAATCTTAACTCATATTTGAACTAATACAGTATTTTCCAATTAGATTCAAATATGAAACAAAGGATACATTGGATATTACTGTTCTTTGAAATTCTGCTATAAAGGAAAGAAATTACAGAAAAGAAACAACTAAAATCTTATAGATAAAATTTAGTAGTAGTAAGAAAAAAAATGAAAAATTGTTAGAAAGAAATGCAAATATTAAATTGGTTTATTAAAATTTAATTTTTTAAATAAAACCAGATTAAAGAAAGTTTAATTTAAAGTAACTATAATTGAAATTATTGTTGAAATTTATAATTATTATTTATTAGTATCTGTTTATAATAATAATGCTCCAATTATTATTAAGTTTCGATATAATTTAGCTCAAGTTAGTATTTGTTTTGTTGTAGGTTTGAGCTATTCAGTTTTGAAAGGTATTTTAAGAAAAGGATATAAAGTGCCAACCCCTATTCAAAGAAAGGTAAAAGAAAGTGCTAATAAAAATTTTTTAATTAATTAATAATTATATATATATAAAAGAAGCATAGAACTGGTTAATTCATTAACCAGTTCTATGCTTCAAAAGTAATTGAAATGATTTTTCATTGAGAGATAAAAAAAATAATAACAGATATGGAGAATAACTCATATGGATAAACCACATAATTTATTCTCTTGATTTATCTGAATGTATCATAGGATCATATTTGTCCCAAAAAAATTAATATATTACTTTCAAATTTATAGAATATGTTTAGAATATGTGAAACGAAATTTTAATATAATGTTGATTCTTGAATATCATGACAATGGACAGAAGCTGATAAAGTAACACACACAAAAATTTTTTATAAAAAAAATAATGTTAATCAGTTGTTAAATTACAATTATGTAAAGCATATGTTAAATGTAGTTTTTCATGATCTTTGAATTTTAAATCTTATTCATTTTTTTAAAGATATATCAATGCAATTTAGTTTTTATAATGCTTAAACAAAATTATGTTTAAAAAATTAAAGCAGTTATACTTAACTTTTATGTAGATTAGCATATGAGATATATTTAAATTCTATGAATTTATATATATATAATAAAAAATTATTAATTTTATTTAGATCTTGTTCTAAATCTCGGTCTAGATCAAAATCTTGGAGCCCACCACAAAGGAAGTCAAAAAAGAAACGACATTCTAGGTAAATATATCCATTTTGAATGATACTATTTGCTAGATTAATAATTTAAAATGTATATAAATTAACAATTTATTTCAGTGAAAGCAGTGATTCTTCCAATTCAGATGACAGTACTGAAAATAAAATGAAAAAACATGGACTTAGTTCTATTGTAGGACCTTCTATTAACTTAAATCGTGGGAGAGGTAGAGGTCGTGGGCGAGGAAGAGGGCGAGGAAATGGTTCTGGACAAGGGAAAAAGTCAAAAAAAAATAAGAATAAAAAGTAATTAATTTTTCATATATTTTTTGTCATGAATTCTGATTTTTTTAAGGTAGGATAAAATTTAAATTAATTATGTAAATTTCATAATGTCATGACAATTTTTTGATAAAATATTTTAAAAACCACAATAATACTATTGCATTTAAAACTTTATGCAAAATTAATTTTTTATATTTTATGATAAAATAATTTTAACTACTATAATTTTTAGCATTTTCATTGAATCATTTCTTATTAGTTTAAATCCAGGGGTTCTGAATCTCAGTTTTGGAAATGTTGTTTCAGAGAGAATCAAATTTTAGAATTCATTGTATTCATCTTGTTTTTTTAATGTAAATCTTCAAATTTATTCAATGAATTATATAAAAATTTGCTAGAAGATTAGATTTTTAAATTTGTTTATTATTTTTTATAATTAATTTTCTTCTAAAGTTTTTAAGAATTTATTTTATAAATTTATTGTTTCAGTAATTTTGGAGTAGATGTAGAATTTTCTTCTTCTGAAAGATTGCAGAAAAGAGCAGCTAGATTTCAAACTGATAGTTCTGGAAAGAAAGGAAAGACACAGTCAATAGTTTTAACAATAAATAATTTATCAGTAAGTATTATCTAAATTATTTAGAATTTAAAATTAAAAATTAAATATTATATTATAAAATATATTTAGGCTATTGAAAAAACTGATTCAGAGGCTTGCAATATTGTGGGAACTTCAAAAGATATTGAGAAACAATATTTACGATTGACAACGGTAAGAGAAATTTAAATAATAATAATTTGAATGAATGAATTTAATTTTAGATATACTATATTTGGACAAAACCTTAAAATACTTTGATTTAATGCCCATTTTAGGCACCTGATCCTTCTACAATACGTCCAGTTGAGGTTCTTCGGCAGTCTCTTGTAATGGTACGAGATCATTGGATTAAAAACCAAGATTATCATTATGCTTGTCATCAACTGAAATCCATTCGTCAAGACTTAACAGTAAATATTATCACAATAATTTTTAAAAATTAGAATATTTAATAGATTCCAATGTTATATTTCCATAGAACAATATTTCTTATCTGTGCATTATGCCATAAAAAATTCTCAGTAACCATTTGAATGTCTCTAAATTTATCAAAAATTAGAAAAATAATTAAGCAAATTTTTTAAATATTTTTTATAGTGAAAAAATCCAATAATAAAGAATTAACTAAAATATGAAAATTATTGTTATTAATTGGAAAAAATTACCTTTATATCAAATGCATATTCTTAAAAAGTTTATATAAACTATATATATATATATATATAATTAATATTTTTTAGCGAAATATATTTTATTGTCAATTAATATCTCTATTTATATTATATATCATATTAAATATTATAATTTGTTTTTTTTTATATAACCGTATTGATTAAGTGATTGAGTTAATCATTTTTTACAGTTATATGATATCATAAGTATAATAATACAATAAATATATTATCAGACTCTGGGAGAGGAGGGATCCAGCCGGGAAATTGGCCCGGAGCCCATGAAGTCTAAGGGAGCCCATGCCAATAAGATGCCAACCCTTACGGGGTGGTGCAATATAAAAGATGTTCTACTTTTTGACCGCCTGATATCAGCGATGTTCACAAAATATTTTTATAATATATGGATAGCTGTTAGGCTCTTTCGTCTTTTTGTATTTTAATGATGTAATTATGTATGTATATAGGTATTTCTTTTTGTAATGTTTTTTCTTTTTTTATAATACGGTATATTTTTAAAAAATTATGTTTCTGTTCAGTATTAGTGAGTTATTAATCAATACATGTATCCCTCCTATAACATGGCTTTCTACAACACGGTTTCGCTCTAACACGATTTGAAAATTGCGGAAACCCTCGTATAACACGGTACTTCTACAACACGATTTTTACTTAACACATTTAGAAAATTACGTTTACGCTCCTACAACACACAACATTCTTATTAATTTTTGTAAATCCATACCAGGGACACAATACACACACAAAATGCAATCATTGAGAAATTGCTAAAATTAGTCATAAATGCATTTATGCTAATTTGCCGTGAAAGGGACAATATGCAGTCTGTTTTCGATTTCGATTTGAAATTGAGTTAATTGGTGACCATTGAGTATTTTGTGTTCCCAATGTTCAGTTCTTGGATAAAAAATAAATTTTATTCTTCAATAGAGGAATATGAAAGAAAAGAAAAACTTTTTTATTCATAATTTTTTTAGGTAGGCCTATATGTTAATGAACGATTGCTTTCTAGCAGGTTAGATTACAGGCTTTTTAAGAGAGCAGAAGCTACACAAATTTAAAATTTGTGTAGCTTCTGCTCTTGTGTAGGGGACCTCAAATTAGTCTTTTCCCGGCTGAAAAAGTTCTCTCGGAGGCCCTGTATATTATCATATTTATTACTTTAATGCCATTTTCATTAATTCTTCATTAATTAATGCCATTTTTGAAGTTCTGTTTCTCTCTTCTGCGGCAATCGAAGAATTAATATTTAGATGAAAATCTCAAAAATTAAACAGGATTTCTATCGACAATTTGGCATTGTCGATACAATCCCAAAATATTCCAAACATTCGGACGGATTTTTATCATATATGGCATTTCAATCCCTGTGATTGTCCTAGGTGTATTGCCAAATTTTTAAAGTCCATTCTTATTATGTCTAGGATTATAGATGCTACAAACTGAAAGGCAGACATTCTTTTTTATAAAATTTATTATATAGTATTACAAATACAATGAATTTCTCTGCAATTTCGTAGCTTTCTGAAGAATATAAATAACAATAAATATTCATTGGCAAATAATAAATTACAAAAAGTACATAAGTCAATACATAATTATATAAATATCACAATAGAAATCGATTTCTTGTTAGTACAACAATTTTCTTATCATCATGAAATATGTAGCGTGGGATAGAAGACTCGATTGGGTAAGAATATTAAATAGCAATATTTTTTGGTGATTAATATCAGGTGACAACTCTGGCACGAAATGTGATAGTGATAGTGATTTTATTGCAAACATATTTTGTGTGAGGTCCGAATAATATTACATTCAATATGATATAAAGTAAGTTTTTAAGCTATCTGTCGTTGTAATCATTATTTTAAGAAAGAGTATCAAACCTTTTGAGTGGTGAATACAATATCTAGAAACTATTATTTTGTCTAAAAAACCGTTGAATATATTGTGAACACAAGTAAGTTTTCATTATCTCTTCTCCTTCAATAAAGAGCACTATTCAACAATCATATATATAATTCTATGGGGCAAGATTAAATTACTAATAATGGTGAAAAAATATGAGTAGTAAGATCTCCGAGTAGAAGTTCGAGAATGGAAGTGTTTCCGGCGGATGCCGGAAGCACTTCTATTCTTTTCTCTTTTCTATTCTTTTTCTATTCTCGAACACTTCTATTCTTTTTTATAGCGGAGCGTAGCGAGTGGATGGCAGCGGAAGTGACTGTTATATGAAGACGAAAACGAATGTAAAGGAAGACGGTGTAAAAAGAATTTTGGGTAAGAAGTTATTTTCTTGCCTGAAAACCGCCAGGAAATGTTTATATTGGACAGTTTAGTTGAAATAGAAGGGAGTTGTTTCACGCCGAATTGCGAGATTTGAAATTTGCGAACTGTATTGCTTAATTAGTGCCAATAAAATGTGAATAAATATTTTTTATGTTGCTTTACAACTAGAAGTCCATTGCCTTGATTAGGGATGTTCGGCATGCTGATTTAACAGATATAATTATTCAAGTCTCGTAAATAATTGCCCAGTTTAAATATAAATGGAATTTCGGGGTCTTGTAAAAACAGATTAAAACATCCTGTTAAAAGATCAAAACATCCATTGTACTTTTATCGTTTTTCTTGGAATAATACAGTGGTGCCTCGCAATTCGACGTCTCGCAATTCGTCGGTTTCGCAATTCGATATTTGAGTTTCACGTGTTGACGCATGCATGTGCATGGAATTGTGTGATATCATTTGCTATTTGTCAGTTCTTTTTGGGCTAATTTGGTGTTTACCTGTGTTGTTTGTGTTAATTTTCAATTCTACATTTTTCAGAAAGTAAAAAATTTGTAATTATTATTATTTTTTTGAGTGAAATGTAAGGATGGGTTCAAAGAGAACTGACCAGAGGAATAATTCCAAAAAGAAGAACACTCGATTGAGCAAAGAGACAAAGAAAAAAATTGTAAAGTGCAGAAAGGTAGAACAATTAAAATGTACCTCAAGTATGACGTTCCTAGGACAACTGTGGCAACGTTTTGCAATTTAACTTGAGTATGGCATTTCTAAGACAACTGTCGCAATGTTTTGGAACAGAGAGAGAAGATTATGTCTGCTGGAAGATTTCATTCCAACATCCAAGGGCTAATAAATTGTGTGTTGTGTATAAAATAGTGTATTTTGTAATTTATTGTATTATACAATAGTAAAACACATGTAATAAAGTAAATAATATAGTGTATCTCTCTCACCTCACCCGTTAGTTAGAGGAGTGGGATGGCGACCGATAACGAATTAATCTATTTTACATAGTCTTATTTGGGAAATAATGTCCCACAATTCGACAGTTTCTCAATTCGACATTAGTTCGGCTACAGATTACTGACGAATTTCGAGGCACCACTGTATATTCTAAATTAGTTTTTTTAAGAAATGTTTTGATGGAGTGATTAAAAACAGTTCTATATTTAGGCATACGTATTCATGACCCTGAAAGTAGTTGTATTAATACTTTGTTAAATTTTAAATACATTGATTTTATAACCAATCGAATTGAAGGAAAAAATTTTCTGATATTTTTATTTGCTCGCTAATAGTTTTATTTCATTACTGACCATGTTCGGTTACCTGTCTCTTAATTGTGAGAATCGTATCTATGCATTTTGTAATCGACTTTATCATTCGTTTGAAAATTTTCAAATAGCAAAAAAATATTTGTGTAAATGTACCCGACAGTTACTATATTGAAGATTATTATTTTACTGTAGTTATGGATGGAGAGCAGTTAAATTCGAATTCGACAAAATACAATCTCATTGTTACACCAAAAGACAGGAGCTTAGCAGGAACCGATAAGTTTTTGTACGAGAATTATGAAGAATGTAGTGAGGCTTTGAAATTATTTTTTATAATTGCTATAAACCAGAGCCAAAGAAGAAATGGATTATTTTTAACGTATTTATCGAAATAAAATATATTGATGAACAAGATGGATTACTGGGTGTCGCTATTCGGAGCGATAGTGTATTCAGTTATAATTGTAACGGATACATGCCTGATGACGGTTATTTTTTGCAACGAAGTTCACGAGAAACAAATAACGCTGATAACAACATACAGAATATAGTCTGTTGGGAAGTTGACTATGGAAAAAGAGTGCACCAAGAAAAATTTTGTAGCTGTTGTACTTAATATAAATTCGTAAACGCGATTAACAGTGTTTCCGGTGAATATTTTGATGCTTAATGTAGAAATGTCACGAGGTGGTATGAAGTAACGTCAGTATTGTATTTAAATGCGGGAGCGATTATTTTGTGAAGAATATTAACCATGAAGGGCTGCCCTATAGATTACGAGTATTTTATTGTGTCTTCAGAAAAATGATTTATAGATAATTGAGTTATCTCTCTCTGGATGATGACAAAGAAGAATGTATACAGATTATTATTCCAGGTGTTTATAATAATCAACTGATTGACGACAAAAAGAAAATCGTTAGGCAAGCAACAATGAAAATTCACGGTTTGCACACTAGACAGTGATATCTGGATTCATTATAAAAAAAATAGATGGCGTTCTAGTCATCTTGTACAGATAATACGGAATATTATGCTATAAAGATGGAACCATCGAAAAAAAAATTTTGTGTTCGAGGCTGAAAACACCCTGCATAGATATTCAGAATGAATAAGGAGTGCAAAGAATCCAAGTTATTGGTTAAAAATGCCCCAATCACGACACGTTTTAAAATCATTGTTCTTTTTGTGACGTTCATTCATACAAGAAAACATTGCATGTCAAAAATGGGACACAATTCAAACAAATGACACAAAATTACGCAAAACAACGTTTTTTATTAAAACATTGTTTTGTGTAATTGAAAAAATAACCAAATTTTAACAAAATTTTTCTTACTACTTATGTGATTCTTTCGTCATCATTAATGATAAATATATATATATACACTATATACAGGTAGGCCTCGATTAGTAGAATAATTGGTTCCATGAATTTCTCGCACTATTCGAAGTATTAACTATATGTAAAATATGGTAATTGGTTCTTGCTTTGTGAGATTCCGGCCATTAGCTAACCTCCCGATGAATAACCACAATACTAACTTAACACTAACTGTTTAAGAAATATTTATTTTCATATTTTACATCGTTGTTCATCATCTAAATTAATAACTTACCAGGAATTGCGTCTCATACCATCATCAAACTAATCGCCAAATCGAAACCAAAAGAGCAAATCGAAAGCGGAAGTGGAGCACTGCTTTTATATCTCTTAATCACATCCATTTTTTGCTCTAGCATAATCACTAACCTCTTCTTTTTTTCTTTTCCTGTTTTATCGTCAAAAGTGTTCTTCCTTTTATCCATTTCGATACTTTTTAAAAGAGAAAATTCTGTACTATACTGTATGTATACGATAGCAAAGCTAAATAATAGTACAGTAATGTTAAACAGTTAACGGCAAAAAGCCCATCTTTCTGATGTTTCACCCCTTCAAAGCCAAGTGACTGTTCTTGGACTGCTCCTCGTCCGGTTTTACTAACCGAAAATTAACGGTAATTTGTTAATTGACATCATAAAAGGAGGCGGAGCTTTGTTAGTAAGACTGGTCTATGCTTACAACTCGCATTAATCGAATATTTGCTCGCACTAACTGAAAAACGGTATCAATTTTATAAGTCGCACTAATCGAAATCGCATTATTCAAACTCGCACTAATCGAGGCCTACCTGTATATGTATTTGGTTCATAAAAAGATTTTTGTATTATATTTTAAGTAAGGAAGTACTTTTACCTCCATGATAGGGCAAGAGTATTTATTTGTTACTTTTTTAAAATAATTTTTCAATACTTATATTATTTTAAAAACAAAAGATATGTTTCATCTATTAGAGGATAGATGTAGGATGCATTCTTCCACAACTTATGCAGATACAATTTACTAGGATTGATTTATACCTTGTCAAACCTTAATGCTCTTGCCCCACTTTATTTTATATATAAACGATTATTTAAGTATTAGAAATTACTGTATTCTGAAAGTATCATTTATTAATTCTTTTTATATAAAATTCTGAGAATTGATTCTTTAAATTTATTCAATTTATATAGAAATAAAATTATATGAAAAATATTTAAAATACAAGATCATTAACTAAAATTTCTTTTAAATGACAAATTTTTGGATTTTTTAAGATTGTTTTGTTATTTTGATAAAATTTTTTCGACCTAATAAGTAAATTTTTACGCAAATGCTATTAAAAATTAAAAGATTAATATAGCTTATTAATAGATATTTTAATTATTATTTTCAGACAAACATGGCTCAGAAGGTAATATTTGCAATACGTTATTGCTACTCGACATTCAAATAAGGTGGAGTTATCGGGATTTTTTTATTATAAGATAATCGAAATTTTGCTATTTGATACTGTAGATATTTCTACTACAAGTTAATGTCGATCTATCGACATAGATAACTCACTATGAATGATGAGAATCCAGTATTTACGTCGACTTTTACAAACGCGTCGCGTCCGAACAGCACTCAGGGATTTTTTTATTATAAGATAATCGAAATTTTGCTATTTGATATTGTAGTATTTTACTACAAGTTATACCTAAAAAATTAGATGTCTTTCAATCAAAACGGCGGTGTCGTGGTTAAGTTGCTTGGCTGTGGAACTGAGTATTGTGAGTTCGAGTCACGCTTACATACTGTTTTTTGTTTTTTTTTTTTCAAGTGAATAAATTAAAATATTACTAGCAATAAAACTTCAGATAAAATCAAGTTTTTTTGGTCATAGTTACGTATGGGATAGCAACAATTCAACGATTTGCTACTACCCCATACGTAAAGAGGTTTTGAGCGCAAATGGCTATTTAGATATCACCCTACGCATAGTGAATTACGGCAATTAGAGAGTTAGAGAGAGATAAAGCGAGAAAGACATGGAACAATAATTGTAAAGTGATTTTGCCAAATTGTAACTATGAAAAAAAAACTTACTTTTACCTGAAGTTTTATTGCTAATAATATTTTAATTTATTCACTTGAAAAAAGCAAGGTATGCAAGCGAGACTCGAATTTAAAACATTCAGCTCTGCAGAGAAGCACCTTAGCCACTACGCCGCCGCTTTCGATTGAAATATCTGCAGTTTTTAGGCATATAAGCGGTGCGGTCCGGCTTTATGACATTTGACCTCGATTTTTTTAATAACGAAGGCATAATGACATAAACTCTTTTACAGGAGTCACTTTTCGATGGCCCCCCAACCTATAGGTTAAAGCCTATCGAAATCGGTGGGACGGACTTGTCCTCTGACATTTCAAGAGTTCAAATCTCGTTTCTTTAACAAAGAATAACTCTAAAACGAAACAACCTATCATAATGCGGTAAAAAGCATTTTATAGCAAATTTGTTCCTAATTCTGCTCGTGTCAATTAGGGTGCGTAAATAAACATCAAAACTTTTTTAACTTGCACGTACACTCTGACCTGTTTCGGGTTAAGTGCGTGATAGCTGACATTTTGTAAGATTTTGTCGCAAATATAAAATTTTCAAAAATGATTTAAACAGTATTAGCTTTGGAATGCCATTGTTAACGACCCTGCCCAATATCTATACGATAGGTTGAAATACCTTCATTTAAAGTCCAACTTTGTAAAAACCGCTTGCACTTACCCCACTCCACCTTATTGCATAAGTAAGTATTCCCAAATCTACTATAATATTTTTAGTCGCATTTTATAATGTTCACATCTTGTTTTTCAATTTCAGTTCATGAATTACGTAAGTAATTTCTATAGAAAATATAATAATCGACTTATACAAATAGTAATAAAATTTGTTCGTTTTAAAACTGAAATTATAAGAGCATTCAACAAAAGAGAAAGGATTAGCATTATAGTTTATTATTTATATTTTTGACTTGCAATCTGCCCAATATCTATACGATAGGTTGAAATACCTTCATTTAAAGTCCAACTTTGTAAAAACCGCTTGCACTTACCCCACTCCACCTTATTGCATAAGTAAGTATTCCCAAATCTACTATAATATTTTTAGTCGCATTTTATAATGTTCACATCTTGTTTTTCAATTTCAGTTTATGAATTACGTAAGTAATTTCTATAGAAAATATAATAATCGATTATACAAATAGTAATAAAATTTGTTCGTTTTATTGTAAAAAGTATTGTAAATAGTTTAATTGTAAATAGTAAAAAACTGAAATTATAAGAGCTTTCAACAAAAGAGAAAGGATTAGCATTATAGTTTATTATTTATATTTTTGACTTGCAATATATCATATCAGCTCTAATTGAAAACAAAATACTGTAGTTTGAATCATAAATAAAGTTAACAAAACGGAAAATATAAAATTATTTCGAGTTATAAAATAAATAATATTTTAGTATTATAGAATAGCATAATAAATCAATAATAAATATATATCCTACATCAGGAGTTGTCAAGAAAAAATTTTATCTGGTTGCATATGCCGCCACAAAAAGTTGGTGGTGACCGCACTGATTTTTCCTTCCGTGTAATAAGTCACTGATGACATCGTGACAAAGCACGTTGAAACCAATTCAACCTAATTTCGTGGCGAGACCTAAAATAGCCCTTATGAAATTCAATGACATGATTGAACTAACTAAAATATGATAAAAGTTTACTGGATTTTTTTGTAGTAGGCTACCTACTGTATGTGAAAATAAGAATATTTTTTATTCAATCATTCGATTTTTATTGAAATAATATTTTTTAATTAAGTAAATAATATTTACTGATTTGGATTAGTAAAAGCGTGATCTCTTTATTATAACACCTTATTGATGACTTCTCTTAATTTATTTTAAACAAAATAGTTCTCTAAACGCAATAAGTAGGATTTGAGCTTAGATATAGCTATTAATTCCTTGAATTCTATTTTCCATTTCTCACGAAATTTTTTTCATGTGGCCCCACTAAAATTCTCTTGTGGCGGAATTTGGGAATAACTGTCCCATACTATCATTCTATTTTATAATATCATATGGATCACATTCAGTCAAAATCAATATATTCATTATTGATTGAGCTTGCAATTCAATAATTTAGTCATTAAAATTTTGTAGATATTTTTTCATTTTGCATCTTGTAAAACAATATTTGTATTTTTGAGATCGTCTATAATTTTATTAATTGTTAATACACGATGAGTTTTAGGTTATAGTACGTAATTATTGTTAATCTTTATAAAGAAGTATGTTGAATATAACAAACTACAGTCGCATTACTTCTTTTATTTTTACAAAAACTGTATAGTATATTACTATCCTTTTTCCAAAATGTCTTAGTTTTTTAATACTTTGTTATTTTTTCTTTTTTAAATTCGAAATCATAAAATAAAATTTTTTTAATAATTTATTATTTACTTTTTTCCAGTTTATTCAATGTTCTCGCTGGGTAAGTATTTTGTTTTCAAAACGTATACATTTTTAAATATTTTAAAATACATATAGGCTTAATATACAATTAATTAGTTATTAATTATTGATCTTCTATTTTCTTAATGTAGCAATATTTATTTCTATCCTTATCATTAGAATTAATTTTCAAAAGCTAATTTTGAGATAAGATTAATACTTGTATTATTTCGTACTGCTGCTTAGAAGTCATTGATTAACATTGATGACTTTTGCATTTATATAAATGCAGAATCATCTTCAATAATTTATCTTCAACAGTAAAATAATTAATATCTCTGATTTATCGCGTTACTGAAAGCCTGAAGTAAGCAAACCGCATCACCGAATACATATATATATATGTATAATAAATTAATTCACTAATATTGCTTGCTAATTGGTAGAGAAACGATAACAATTATTGCATATACTTCGTTATTACTATATTTTAATGAAAATTAAATTTATGCATGATATTAATTCAAAACATGCAAGAATAAAGTTTTAACCTTCTATATAAATGTGGTGGAATAGAAGTAATAAGGAAATATTAATGTAACTTATTATTGATGAATACATAGACTATACATATATATATATATATGTATAATAAATTAATTCACTAATATTGCTTGCTAATTGGTAGAGAAACGATAACAATTATTGCATATACTTCGTTATTACTATATTTTAATGAAAATTAAATGTATGCATGATATTAATTCAAAACATGCAAGAATGAAGTTTTAAATATCTTCTATATAAATGTGGTGGAATAGAAGTAATAAGGAAATATTAATGTAACTTATTATTGAACAACTCGAAATAAAATAGAATTTAATAAAGGAATATTTCGTGTATTAGACGACTTAATTACGCCACTATGATTAATATGATAATTGGAAGTTCATCATTATTATCAAGAATATAATTAAATTCATATGAGAACAACAGTAATGCTCGTAGATTGATTTGGAGTTAACTTTTTATATGACTAATTAATAAATAAACTTTTCGTTTATTATTAATACGCATATTAAAGAAAGTATAATTTAAGGTTATGCTTTTTTTTTTTATCCTAAAAGTCTGATATACTTTTTTTTCAGCAAGAGAGACATATATACGTAAGAAATTGCTTATTTATTTGATTAATAATAAGATTAAGCATAATATAATTTATTAACCTTTCATTATTAATATGGAAATTAAATTATCAATATATTACAGTTTTTATTTAACTAATTTTAATCAAAATAAAACACTTGCTTATTCAATATTTAAATATTTTAACTTTAATTGTTATTTTAAAATTCATATAAAGACTAACTGAAATAATAGTTTGCAAACAATGACAGAGAAAATATTACCCAAGACAGCATAATTTCATAAAATTCAGCTATTTTAAATGTGTTTGCATTTTTAATTATATTGTATATAAACGAAAGTATAGCGTGTATAATGAATAAATCGATATAAAATTGTTATTATATTTCTTCTATTTTTACACAATACACGCGCTCCTCTAGTTACGAAAATTCGTATTTACGAACGTGAAATTGATGTCAAATATATATATATATACAGTGGGTGGCCAAATTATTATACTCAACAAAATTTATATAAATATATTAGCTTTGTTTTACAAAATCTTTTATGTATTTAATCTAAAACTCAATATTGCGAAATTATATCATTTTTAAGATATTTAGGAAGAAAAATAAAAGATAAAAATCCAGTTTAGCTACTTTATTGTCTATTTATAACCTAAAAGATATAATTATTCACTATTTAATAAATCCACCCTTAGCATCAATAATGACTTTAATA
>AYEL01072844.1:0-32351 GCA_000484575.1 Olivierus martensii
GTTTTCAGCTATTTGCCATCTTCAGGTTACAGGAATTGGAACAATACAAATTTAAATATCAGAACAATATTGTTCTAATATTTAAATTTGTATTGTTCCAATTCCTGTAACCTGAAGATGGCAAATAGCTGAAAACTTTTAGAAGAATTATAGTTGAAAACATTTGTTACTGTAAATAAATTGTTTTTTACTGCTAGAAAGTGCTAGTTTTTTTGTCTTAATTTACCAAAAATAGACTAAGAAGAAGCAGTTTTCTATTCTAACATGAGATATTCCAATGATTAAATTTGAAATTTGCATTCTATATTATGTTCAAATAGCATTTTATATAGTTAGTTGATAATTACTAAAATTGTATCTGTGATTGTTACTTTTTATGAATACCATATTTGTCAGCTTATAAGACACTTTGATGAGAAGATACACCCAATTTTGGAATGGTAAATTTAAGAAAACATTTATTATTAACACAAGGGCAAATAAATCCAAAAGCTATTAAAGAAAAATATATTATTATTATTGCTATTATTTTAATATTATTCAACTTCGAATTCATTATTGACATGATCATATTTATTTTCAACATGATCATAATCATTGATTAGGGCTTGCATATATAATTGGAATTCACTTATTATTCAACAATAGCCCAGTAATTATTGAAAAGTTAATTGATTATTCTTTATAATATACATATAATGATGTAAATTATTTTTTAAATATATTTTGTTACTTGCCAACTTCTTGGTTTTTTGTATATGCCATATAGTCATTTTTGGATTATAAAATATAGGATGATTTTTAAGATGTTTATAAGGAAAAAAAGGGAATCTTATAAGCCCCAACAAATATACAGTAAATGGTTTTTCTTCTAGAAAATGCTATGTTTTTATATCTTACTTATACAAAGACAGAAAATATTAGAATTTTTATACACTTTGATATGTGATATTTTATTTTTTTCAAATATTTTACCTTTAGTTTATAATTAAATTATTAATCATTACATTAGTTCTCTGGAATTTTTTTCTTGAGAATAAATTCAAAATTTTAATTATTTTTGAAGTTTTCTATTAAAAATAATTCCATTCAAGAATCATTCATAAAATGATTTGTTATTTTTTCATTCCAATTCACTAATAAATATTTAGTGATAGATTTTTCACTTTAACATAAAAATTTATTTATTTAATAATTAATACATAAAACTTAATTTTATTATTTTGTTAAAATTTATTTTTTCTATCTTGTATACAGTTATTTTATAATCATAATTTAATGCTGTTAATCATATAATTCATCTTAAAATCTTTGCTATGTGATATTTTTAAGGTGTTTGAAAAGATTAAAATAACTAACAGTTTTTGTATTGTAAAATGCAAACATTTATTATAAATACTATCAATTTAATGAGTATTTTAATTAATAGTAGTGTCTATCATAATTTATTATCACTTTTTAATAGTAAAAATATTTCAAATTATATGAAATAATTTTTTCATTTATCTTTTATTAAAATGATTGATAGATAATAGAAATGTAAATAATAAAAAAAAATTATTTTTTTCAGCAGTGAAGATCTGAATATTTATTATATAGGAAATGTAAATAATAAAAAAAAATTATTTTTTTCAGCAGTGAAGATCTGAATATTTATTATGCATACATAATAAGTCTAATGTAAATACACAAAATAAGCAAAATATGTAATATGCAAATATTGCAAAAATATTTCATAAAAAATTATAATTCCATAATAAATACAGTTGGACTTCCATATATCGAACTTCTATATATCAAAATTCTTCGTATATCAAAGTTTTTTGTTAGTCCTGTGAAATTTCTTTCTTGCAGCAATGCTCTAATGAAGACACAGAAGAAATTTCTTCGGTAAATTTTATTTCATATTCAAGCATTCAATTTTTATATTAGTATTAAATCAATGTAAATAAAAGTAATTTATTTCTTTTTTTTATTTCATTGTATAATATTCAAATACGGCATAAAAAGTATTTTTGAAAAGAATCATATAGTGAACTTCAAACCACAATATGAAATCATATTCAGTTTAAAAAGATTAAGATTTAATAAGTGGAGTGACAAAAATTGCGGGATAAAAGTCTAATTTAGGATAATTTCAATTGAAAGTTTTTTTTCCATTTGTCAGTGTCATACAACAAAAAAATTAAATTCGTTAGTATATCTTTGCATGAAAACGTACTAGTTTTCTACCTAGAAGAATCGAAGCAATTCTAATCCTTCGATTTTTTCAGATGGGTCCAACCCAATTCACCATGGCTCTGGCAATTGTGATGGTCATTGAATCTTTAATTAAACTGTGTGGTTAGGTTAGGTTAGTTCTATTAAGCCGCCAAATCCTCATGGGATATTCAATAGCTGGAGGCGGCCACTTATAGCGCCCATCACAGGCTGGCCAGCACCCATGATGGGGTCAATCGGATAGTTGAAGGATGGGGTTCAACAGGCCGGACCCGGACCCCTCCTGATAAACTGGAGGTGTGGGACCCGGATTTGAACCACAGACCCCTCCTGAAAAACTGGAGGTGTGGGACCCGGATTTGAACCCGAATCTTTCAGGGTGGTAAAGCCAAAGCTTTCCCATGCGGCCATCCGGCCGACTTAAACTGTGTGGCTCTATGTCCTTTCCATTTAACGGATAATAAGCGGCGGAGAATTCTAGAATCTCCCAGGGTGGTAAAGCCAAAGCTTTCCCATGCGGCCATCCGGCCGACTTATAAACTGTGTGGCTCTATGTCCTTTCCATTTAACGGATAATAAGCGGCGGAGAATTCTATATCCAACTATGAACTGCACAGATCCTTAGTGGAGTCAGCCATTGGGTGAAAGTGAGATTCAACATGTCAGATAGGACCCATCCCAAAAAATTCCATCTTGGAAGATTCGGATTCAATTCCTGGGAACCGGGAATTGAATCCGGATCCTCCAAGATGGAATGTCTCATCGCTATCCATCAAATGGAAAGTGGCTAAACCATATAACGGAGGAGAAAAATATTCATTATGTTCAGCACCGTAACTAAGTTTTTCTGCGCTCGAGGAAAATATATTTTATACAATTGGCAAAAACGAGGAAAATACATTTTTACGTTCCCAAAAAAATTTTTACCAAATTGAAAGCATAGTTTTTCGCATTGTCGTATTTTCTCGAGGGAAAAAACCCCGCTGGCCCCGTCCTTATTACGATGCTGATTATGATAATTCTAAATTATAATTTAAAGATTTTTATTCAATATAACTGATAAATTTATTTATCATCATTTTTTTATTCTTCATTAAATAATATTCACCTGTTCTATTTTTTCCTTTGAAGAAAGAAGACCCTTATGTAAGTTTTTAACTTTTTTTATAAATATTAAAATGACATTTTATTAAATTTTATTTCTGAATTTAAAAATAGTATAATGAAAGAAAAAATTTGAGAATGCCAATAATAATGATTCATTTTTTCTCTTTTGATATATTTCAGTCTCATATTATAAAGACAACGTAGGAAACACACTTTCTAGAATTACTCATTTTCTATCCAAAGCAACTCCCCCATTTTACTTATTTTGTGCTCCTTAAAATTCTTTTATATTTTAAAAGTCATTTAAATAAACAGGGGATCCTTTCAATATCTATATTTTTATATCTCCAATAAGCTAAATTGATTCCAAATTTGAAACTTCAAATCCAATTAATTTATTTATTAACTGAACTAAGATCTAAATTTTAGAATGAACTATAGTAGTTTCAAAAAAGCAAAATTCTGAAAAAATATATTGTTTTTTTCTCCTTAACTATATCTTTTCAAGGTCGCACAAATCAGTCGATTTTGATTAAATATAGATGCTTCCTGGATTATTTAAGATTCCCTGAAAATTTCAGCATAGTGGGTCAAGTTGTTTTTTTTCTCCTTAACTATATCTTTTCATAGGTCGCACAAATCAGTCGATTTTGATATTTAAAATATAGATGCTTCCTGGATTATTTAAGATTCCCTGAAAATTTCAGCATAGTGGGTCAAAGTAAAGGATGATTGAGATATATATTCCATGAATACTTCTACATAGGTTGCAAAATTCAGTCTTTGTAACCACATTTGAATTACAAGTATTTCTTAACTTAGTTATAATATGAAATTTAGGTGTTTCTTAATTAAAAATTTTCACTCACTCCATCTTTTTGGATCAAAAAATAAAGGGATTAAAAATGGGTGAAAATTTTCAGGATTAAAAAATGAATGAGTTAGCGAGAGAATTTTTTTTATTTAAATACCTTAATATTAACTAAATTCGACTAAATTCGGAATATAGATGCCTCTTATGATATTTAAAGTGTTTTGAAAATTTCAGTTCAATAGGGTAAATTAAAAGAAATAGAAGATCTTTTGATATGAATATTTCTACACCTCTAATAGCTCAATTGCTATCATTAAAAATTTGAATAGGCCTATAAAATTTGAATATGATTTTAATAGTACTTTAAAATTCTATAAGAATATCATCAGGAATACGAACGGACTAAAAATGAAAAGAAAATTTAATGACGTGTTTGAATATCACCTAAGATCTTATTTAGAAAAACGATTTCCATCGAAACATGTAAATGATAGCTACTCAAAAACTTCTAATATATAAAAAATTAATGAAGTATAGTATTATATATAGTGTATATATATTCTACATTTCTTAGAATACTTCGAGAAAACGAAAAAAATTATTTTCTTCCGAGAAATGTTATGATATCTGTAAAGGAATTTAAATGTTTAATTGTATTTTGACAGTATTTTATAGGCTTATTTTCTGATAAGAATCTGATCTCTGACTTGCTTAGCTGCAGAGGAAGAGGCCAAATCTACTTTTATGTCATTTGTATTGTCAATTGTAGTTTTGTAGAATAAATAAAAAATACAAGTTCGATTCATCTACATTAATCAACAAAACTTGGTGACATATAAAATATGATATATATATATATATGTATAGGTAGCTATTGATTATAAGATAGCCTATCATAACATCCATGACACACATATTATGATATATTGATTATTGTATATCAAACAATCTGACGACTTTATATATTCCGTGTATGGTTAGATATTGTCATATTGATAATTAGTGTTCTGTAATCAATTCAAGAATTGGTATTTGGATAACATTGCATATCCGATTGACTTTGAAGTACTATGTATGAGCCATTCTACAATTATTACATGCAACTTTAAAAGCATTGCAATCTTAAATATTTTTCGGCATTCGAAGAGCCTAGTAATACCCAAATTCGAACAAAAATCTTAAGAATTAAATACACGTTTTCATTGCTATCTCACAATGCCCCAAGTACGGAGCGGATTTTGATTACATTTGGTGCGATTCTCATGGTCATCATGGATGTACTACTGAATTTTTAAGATCCGATTCAATATATACTCAGTATATCACAAGAAAAAGAAAAGATAAAGCGATAGAAAGTATGAATGTGCATTATTGCACTATATTTTGTTATGAATAATAGCTTATAATATGAACATGTATTCGTCTTAATGAAATTACTCCAATGAAAATTATAAAAATTGTATTTGTTTTTGTCATTACATCATAAACCAAAAATATTTAATAACTATTTTATTTCCAAATAAATTTTATATCTATTTTCATAAAATATGAATATTTACAGTATATCTTTCTGAATTGTACAGTTTAGTTTTGTTTTTAACATATAACTTAATATCATAAATGAATTATTTTTTGTTTCAATTGAAATTTTTTATATAAAAATAGTTGTATTTAAAATCTTTCTCGTATCAAAAATTTTATTTTTTATTTTACAGCCTGAATTGGACGTAAGTAGTGATCAGAATTATCTACCTTGCATTAATCATATCAATTTTTATTAGTATACTCACAATATATATGATTTTTTTAATAATTTATTTATTATATTAAAAATACTTTTCAGTTTCATCTTTTAGCTAATTTTAAAGTAATAATGCATTTTCTCTTTTAGTTAGACTCTATACTTGTAAGTTGCCGGACGAAATTTTTTTCTTTTAAATATATAGACCTACAATATTTTTTAAACATAGTTCTAATAAATTTAACAAAAGTGTAAAAAATCAGAACTAATAAAATACAAATATTATTGTATAGTTAGAAAATATGAATTAAGGAAATTTAATATATGGATGAACTTTATTTTTTATAGCCTGATATTGATGTAAGTATTTTTTTGTAATTTGCCTCGCATTTTTCGGTATACACTTCTATTTATTGCCAAAATAAAATTATTTTTGTCAAAGCAATATTAATAAATTTTAAATTTTGGAACAACTTATAATTAACATAGTTGCTAGTGAAAATTTACAGCTAACACTGATTGTTTAATTTAAATTAGCAGTTCTCTTTTATATTTCATATATAAAATTGTTGGCAACACAATTTTATATATAATACTGTACTTTTATATAATATATAAAAGTACAGTATGCAATATACAAGATTTTAATTCAACATAATATATTTTCCCAAATCCTATATGAGATTTAGAATTATTGAGAAACTTCAATTTTTAAATTTCAGTTATTTTTATACACAGTTTTCTGTTTGCTTCATACTTTTCTGAATCTGAAAATATGTTCAAAATCTATGAAAATCAGAATAATAATTTGGAATTATTTTTGTGTTGGTTTTAACTTATGCATAACATTAATTCAATAAATTGATTTATTAATAATAAATGCCATAATTATTGTTATTTATCTTAATAATAGTATTTAAATAAAATATAAAATTAGAAAGTAGAAAAAAAATGTAAATAAGTATATTATCTTTAACATTTACTGATTTGTAAAATTCAATTTAGTTGTGGGATCTTTTGGTGAGTAAATAATTTATTTATTTTTCAGACATTTTATATTTAATATAGATATATTTATAATTTTTATAATATTTTAAATAAATATTTTTTTTTTAAAAATATTTATTTGATATATTTATAATTTTTAATTTTTTTTTTTTCTAAATTTCATCACAAAGATATTTAAGCTAACAAATATACAATAATTCATCAAAATACAGTATAGAATGAATTGCTAATTCATAATAGAAGAAATATTTATTTATTCATAAAAGTCGTTCAAATAAAAAAAATGGAAAACGAGCCTCATTTTCAATACGAACTCTTATATAATTTTTTTAAAAATTTGCAATTTCATTCAATATTAGAAAATATATCTTAAAACCTTTGAGATGAATGCGATCAGACGAATAGTTTTCCAGAAATATGGGTAGTATTTTGAATGGATATCTTCTAAATTATCTTCTCCATCTTTATATATTATATATTTAAATATATATACTGTATATATAATAAATAATTGTTGGCGACACAATTTTATATATAATACTACTGCAATATACAATACTATAATACTGCAATATACAAGATTTTAATTCAACATAATATATTTTCCCAAATCCTATATGAGATTTAGAATTATTGAGAAACTTCAATTTTTAAATTTCAGTTATTTTTTACAGAAAGATTTATTTCACGAAGTAAGATATATTCTTACTTTTTGTTATAATTTCAAACAAAAATATTTTCTAGCATTTTTAGTTTAATCTTTTATTCGTGATTCATTTAATAACTTTTTTAGGCTAAAGCAATGCTAGTAAGTATTAAAAATAATATTTAAAAAAATATAGAAAAAATTCTCTTTTTCTTTATTGATACTTGCATTTGCTAAAGTATCATTATTATCAATATTATCATGTGTAGATATAATAAATTTATTGCTTTTATTATAATAATAATATTCTTAGAAATATCTGACATTTTTCAAAAATATTTTTAATAGGTAGGGAATAAATCAATAATTTCTACAAAAATAAAAAACCTTAAACCCTTTTTTTCAAATATAATTCGTTCAGAAAATATTTTTGAAAGGTTGGAGGCTAAATGGTCTTTGGGATTTTCTAAGGTGAGAAATGCTTTTAGAGCGATTTCAAATGTTTTTTTCCCTTTTTATTTTTTAAATAAAATAAATATGAGAGATCAAAAACAAATATTTTGTTGAAAACGTCATCAAAAATAAGTTAGATGAATAATTTGAAGGGCATAAGAAGCTTTCTCTTAAAAGAAAAAAATATATTCATACTAAATTTCTCAATTTATCATTCTTTAATTATTTTCATCTATAGAGAACAAATAAGAAAAACTAATCTGCGCCTATTTCATAAAAATTTGCAATATTTTATAAAATGATTCCTAATATATGTTTATATTTTACTAATCTATAATTTCTGTTTTTTTTTTTTTTTTTTTTTAACGCAACACTAATGATTAACAATACCCATTTTTTTTTTTTTTTTTTAATTTTAAAAATAAACTGTATAATCTATCAATGGTAGATATAGATACTTTCTTATAATTTTGATTTTCTGCAATTTTTGCTGTCGTGGCCTGATGACGATAATAGGCCTATAGCACTAACCAGTCAGTATAGCAAAACTAAGATTAATATAACTGTTATGGAATATGAATATTAATAATATGGCAGGAATGATTTTAAACCTATAAAAAGCGATAATTTATAGTATATATTCAGCAGTTTTTAATAGCTCTTTAAACTGTTTCGATTTTTAAAAATATTCTATTTTTGGTTCGTATCAAAGAAGTTTGTTAGTTGGATTAATTCTTGGAATGTAGATAAATAACGAATAAATAACAAAACAACAAAGAAATAAGAAGAATAAATAACGAAGAAAATTTGTACAGAAATGAGAAATGACGTCGAATGACTTCGACGAATATAATTTATATAGTTTTTATTCTAATCAAAAGATACACAATGCCAAAAATTAAAACCCGAAATTTTCAGAAAAAGAAATCCTTTAACCATTCACCATAGTGAAATAAAATTCTAGTGAACGAATTATATTTTTTATTTATTATCAAAACCTGTCTGAATAAATCATATATAGTACTGTGCATTTTTACAGTACTTTGTTCTTTTACTGATACAAAATATTTTACTATCAAAATTATGGATCTATGTACAATTATAATTTATTGATCATTCGTGTAAAAATACATAAATTAAAACGCAATAAAAAGTAGCATTTCAGATAAATCAAATTATAGTATAAAATTAGAAAATTTTTCAGTCAAATCTCTAAAATGTAAATTATGGAAAACGAAGCCAATTATATTAAGCATATAAACATTAAAATATTTGCTACAAATTGAAATATTAAGTCATTTCTAAATTAAGAGATTAGACTAATAACATGAATATGATTATTAGACTAATAAATTATGATTATTAGACTAATAACATTGTTCGATTTTAATCGAACAATGTTATTAGTCTAATAATCATAATAGCGTCGGAAATATTGAATTTTAATAGGCCTTAAATGTAGAAAAGAGAAATCTGATCTGAAGTAAAGCAAAAAGATCCATTTTTAGAAAGGGAGTAGTAGGTAAAAATCATATTTTCTCGTGAATTTTGAAATCAAATTTAATTTTTGTTAAAACTTAAAATTTTTAATGCGATTTCATGATCATATACATTCAAGATTGACCCAATTCTCTAACCTTTCTACTTTACAATAGTATTATAGTATATACTACTGTATTTAATATGCTATAATGTTATTATATGTCATTTATAAATTTGTTTTTATAAATGACATTTTCAGATGAAGATTTGCTTCTTTTTCGGAAATGATTTCAAAAATGTTTTAAAGAAAGACTCTCAAATAAAAAAAAACACTTTTATTAAATTATTGTCTATTTATAAAATAGGGTTTGGATCATCCTTGTTTACAAAATACGGATTTTGAATATCTTGGACATTGTTAGAATGTTGGACATTTCTAATTAAACATTAGTAAATATTAATGTTTAATTAAAAATGCATATAATTAATATGAAATTGCACAAAATTAATGATACTCATTCATTAAAACTTGTTTTATAAATATAAGTTTATCAACCAGATATATTATTTTATTGACTCCATTATATCGATTAATAGGTTTAGGAATTAATATGTATAATAACATTTAGAATTAAGATATTGTATCTATAAAGATTAAATTAAAAACATAAGTATTTTTATTGCAGTAATTATAAAAAATATTAAAAGGTTAAATAGCTAGTGAGTTATTCTTAAAACCTCTGATGTTCTTTTTCTTCTACAAAAATTGAAAAGTTAATTACACAAATACAGTGGATTCCGTTTAATTGGGACACGTTGGGACTAATCCATTTTGGTCCAATTAAGCGGCTGCCCCAATTAAACGAAGTAATAATAAATTCTAAAATAAAATATGTAATACGTAGATTAATAAATAAGTAGGTAAAAAATAATAATTAGATATCTATTTTAATGCTTTATTATAATATATACCTAATTATTAGCTTTTTAGCGATCCCCTCTGACTTCGCCTTCAACACTGGGCTGCCGATATTCACGCCTCGCCCGCTAACTATAGAAATCCATTGATCTAATACTTCGACTTCTGGATCCTTTCCATTTCGCTTTCTTTTGGATGTTCCTGGAATTTCTGTAATGCCCACTCCTCACGCAGTTGATTTTCTTGTTGTAGAAGCTTTTGGTTTATTTCAGCGAGTCTACGATAGCTTGTATTAAATGGCTGACTCCGGAATTTCTTTCTGTAATGCCCACTACTCATGCAGTTGATTTTCTTGTTTTAGGAGACGTGCTATGGTAGATTTTCGTACACCAGTTATATCAGCGAGTCTATGATGTCTTGCAATAAATGGCTGGCTTTTAATTTTATCCAGCAAAGCAATTTTACTTGAAAGTGTAACTCCTTTTCTTGCAGTCTTGGCAAAGATTTAAAAATTTTAAATAAAATCGACACTGTAAATGAGATAGTAACGGTTGACTCTTAAGCAGACGTTGGTTGACATACTTTCGAAAAATTCCTAAAATATGTCAGAAATTGCTAAATTCCTTTTCTGCTACTGTCCCAATTAAGCGTTTAAATTATGTATTAATTTGGTTTCTGTTCTTTGAGATTTGGCCCAAAAAAGCAACAGGCGCTAAAATTCAATTAACCGGTGGCTTAGTTTGGTGTTACGTTTTTTTTTTTTTTAAATTTGGACCAAAAAAGCTTCCCCAATTAACCAGTGGCCCAATTAAGCGGAATCGACTGTATATACTTTCAAATGTTATTAATTAAAAAGACAATATTCTTATCGATTCTTGAAATGTTCCTATGGATGGAGATTGAATTCATCCATTGTCTTATCTTTAAATGTTATAGCGTAATGAAGGTTACTTTGACGGTCATTACGGATGTTATGAAGATAAGTTTGAATCAATATATAAGATAGGCTATTGTGATTATGATACAATCTTACATACTTTCCAAATTAAATAAAGATTTCATCATAATCTCAGTATTCTGTATTCTGATTCAAACTTATTCTGACCAACATCCATACCGAGAGAAACTCTCATCAGAGCTTTAAGAATTTACTAGTATAAATAATTATAATAAATCATTTTAAAAGTTTGAAAATAACGAGGCCACTAATTAAATGAAGTATTTTGTTGACGATTAACAAATTAAAAAGCCAATTTATAATAGACTAGCTAAAGTATTCAGTGTTACTGCGTATTTGTGTGGAATATTTTTTATTAAAGATTCATCTTAAAATTGCAACAAATGAATTTTTTGTAAATTGGTATTCACTGGTTTATGCAAATAATTGGGACGTAATTTTTTAATTAACTCAAATTTTGTGCAAATCAGGAAAATATTAAAAAAAAATTCTGAATCAAAACTAAGTGGACTACGATGATTTCATTTATAATAATGTTATGCTGCTATATTGTTCCCTGACTGAGAGGGAGACAATATTACATGGAATGCTATTATATCATTAATATGATCTTTAACATAAAAAACAAATAAATTAAATAACATGAACATTTTAAATATTATAATTAGCATGTTCACACTTGTAACTTACAAATACAGTAGATATTTATGTTCTATATCTAGAAAAGAAAAATTATGGAAAATATTTTACGTAAAGTCGTGAATCTATATATTTTATATCTAAAGAAACGTAATGTGGCAGTTTCTGTATAATACAAATTTTAATTTAAATATTGTTGTTTTCAAAATATTTCATTTTCTAGTTCTATCGTATCTTATAATTTATTAAAGTTTCATTTGAAAAATAAGTCTGATTGAAAATGCATCTTTTATTATCAGACTAAAATGATTGTTAAATAATCTGGTTGCGCAAATGGCCATACCCATACATAATGTTTTGTCTAAAACTGTTATTAATTTTGATTTATTAATTCTTATAATCTTTTATTTCACGATATTAATTCCGATTACTTTATATTTAATTAAATAATAAAAATTTAAAATTAAAGTTTTATATTATACATTTAATAAAAATAGTATTCATACTGAAATAATGTATCTGAACATATTTTTTCATTATTATAAAAATTTTATAGACTCTTGCAGTCCAGAAAGTAAGTTAAATATTATTATCACGATAATTATTACAGTATTTATTTATTTTTATTTTTAAACAATAAAGAATTTTTATACAGAAAATTTAAATATTAAAATTTTAATTTGAAAGAATATTAAAAATTATCCTTAATTTTATATTTATTCATTAATTATTTCAAAAGTTTTATGATTTATACATTTAAAATTTATAATTATATATGTATATATATTTCTGTTTTAGTTAATGAATTATGTAAGTTTTCATTGCATATAATAATTAATTAATTTTTAATTTTTCTTTGATTAATACAATTTTTAAAACGAGAAAATTTTTAATATTTAAAGCCATTTTTTAAGTAATTATATAAAATAAATTATTTTTGAAAATAAAGTTTATTATTGTAATTAAAAAATATTGCGTAAACATTCAAAAAATTATGAAACTAGTAGACTAAATTGTAAAGCATGACCAAACCGTTGAGCATATGTTTACATTTTTACATTTAACATAGAAGACAATTATTAACAAGATTATCTATTGATGGTTATTATTTAATTGAACGAATATTATTAATAATTGGGAGTTATGAAATTTTAAACTTCGTTATTGAAAAATTATCCAAAATTATTGTCTTTAGTTAACATTTTATTTTTATCAATGTAAAATTTTAAATTATTTCCACATGCAAAGTTTATAAATTCTGTAAAAAATTAATTCATTTACTTTATATACCCGCAATTTTGAGATAATCGAAGGAATGCCTCGAAACCATTTTCAATAGTATTACCTTCGTGGTCTTTACGAAATTTCATAAAAATTACTTATCAATCGGTTCAAAAGTTGGTTCCCTCTATTTTAATGAAGTGAATCAACTATATTCGAATCTATTATTTTTAAAGGAAAAATTGCCTTTCATTCAATCTTCGAGCTTCGAAATAATATGGTAGACTTACTATAAATATACTTCTAATATCAAAATTCTTGTACAGATTTGACAACAGCTATATCGAAACTTGAATACAAAAATAATACAAAATAAAAACACACACTTCAAAATTTAAACATTAATTATATAGGAAAACCAAACTATATTCAGCTCAGAAACAAAAATAAAAATATAATATAAAGTCAAAATATTAGAATGATTTTACATTAAAATTATTTTATAATTATTACAGACCTACCTAAGCTATTATAAATATTTAAATATTTGCACTTTTATAATAATCAAGGCATGTAATGTTTCAAATTATTAAAACATAGAAATCAATCAAGCGAGTTTATGATGTTGTATTACTACACATATATACAATAAGATCCCGCTTAATGCTGCTCCGTTTAACGCTGTTTTTTCGAATTCTATATTTTTTATTGATTCACTTTGGCGCGGTTTTTTCATCCGTTATATTCAACTAAATCCGAAATCGCACGAAGACGAGGAAGTTAGCGTTTCTGAAGATGAAGAGCAAAAGGAACTTCTAACAGATTTTTCTCAAAACAAGTTTAGCCACTAGTGTTTATTACAAAAATTATAGATCAGTTTATACAAAATTATCCAAATTTTGATAGAAAATCAAGGGCAAGACAAAGTGTCATGGATGCGGACAAACGACGTTAGATGACTTCTTAACCATAAAATCAAAAGTGTCAAATGAGGAAGGACCTTCCTCAACACAAACATAAATTATTTATTCGAATAGTTTTGATTTCCATGAATAATTTATGAATACAAATCGATATTAGCAATAAAAAAGGTTTATAATTAATGTAATACAATAATAATAATACGTGTTACAAAATTTAAAAAAATGCCAGGTATATTTTTTTATTCGCTGTCCTATTTCACCTTTCCCTATTATTTACGTGTTAAGATGACCTAAATCGATATTCGTAATAAAAAATGTCTATAATTATGTAATACAATAGTAATAATAGGGCCTACGTTACAAAATAAAATAAAAAATCGTACGTATATTTTTTTATTCGCTGTCCTGTTTCACTTATCCCCATTATTTACGTGTTAAGATGACTTCGTTTAACGTGGTTTTATTTAGCGCTTGATTTTTTGGAACATATCGTTGGTGTTAAACGGGGTCTTACTGTAATGGTTAATACAAAAATATAGTAAAAAAGTGATAATTCTCATTTTTAATGTGTTTCATTTATTCTTTTAAATATTATTTAATCTGTATATGTATACAACTTTGTCATTTTAAAAAATTTCTTTCTTCTCCAAAATACTGTAAGATATAGAAATTATTTTAAAAATTGACATGCTTTCTAAATATATTTTATTATTTTATAATACCTCTTAGTTCTAAATTAGAGTTTATATGGTGTTTTATGAACAAATAATAATTTTACATATTTCTAATAATTTTTATGTAAATTGTTTAGCTGGTATCTATGGCTCGTGAAGTAAGTACTAAAATATATTTTTACAATTATCTATTAACTTTAGATAGTAGCATTTTTATGATTAAATATAATAAGGATTAATTCATAGTACTTATTTTGTATGTACTTAGATTTTTCCTTTTTTAATTTTCATAACTAATTTCTTTAAGACATTAAAAAGATACTTTGGTTAAGTCATTATAAATATATTTTATTTTAAGATTATTGCAATTTGAATATATATATAGATATGTGTATATATATACATAATTTACATCAAAAATATATTTATTTCTATTTCATATAATGTATATTTTTTTAACAGTTCTCCTTATTTTACGGGGAACAGAATGCATTTCAGTCATCCAACACTGATCCTCTTGAACGATCTGCGGAGAACTGCCATATACAGAAACCCGATAAGAATTAAAATATTGTCAATGATATAATCTTTAAAAAATAAAAATAGACGACTTATCTTTACAGAGCATCAAAAAACTATCGCCAACTAGACACAAACATATCGAAGCTTTATTTATAATTATAAAAATTATCATTGTAAAAATTTCTAGGATTTTATGTAAAATTTTAAAGTTAAAAATTCCTTGGATAAAGTAGATTTATGAATAGAGATTAATTTAAAGCATTTATCTTCTTGATAGTAATTTCATCTTGCATACATTTCTGATAAAATCTGCAAGAACAATAAGATATTGTAAATTAATAATATTCCTTATTATTAAATCATATTTATTTCTAGTTTAGCGCTGTATTTAAAGCGTTATGCTATTAAATTGTTTCTCAATTTTTATATTATTATCATGATTAGATGAATAATATAAAATAAAAAATTTAGATTGTACATATAGAGAATTTATACAGGAGAATTTATACAAGATAAACCGAACTCAACCAATTAATGAACATGTGAACTGCAAGGCTATTTTATTTTATATTTTTAATACTCCTTTTCCAATTTGGTAATATTCCTTTACGATGAATATCCTGGCCTCCTTTGTCAGCTGCATTTTTGTGTCTATACATCTGAATTTTTGTGTAGACACAAAAAGCAACTGACAAAAGCAACAATCGAGCTTTACGCCTTTATCTCGATTGTTTCCTTTACATGTGTAGGTTTACACCTTCCCCGCGCTTTTCCTTTTCTCCGTTCACGATCAAGGTCAGGTCAATGTCAAGTTCAGTGTGCGTTGTTCACAGTTCCCTACGAACATCGAATATCTTCTCTCATGTCGGGTTCAGTTTATCTTGGCCCACCCTGTACTATAAGTATAGGATGAAATTATCACATTATCGATTCACAGATCTGCATTTGTTATTTATAAATGGAATTATATAAAATGCATGTAAAGAAATATAATTATCAATTCGAAAACAATTGAACAATTGAAAAGTATATCATCAAAATTTTCTTTAATGGCATAATTTCTCGAATAAATTTCATAAACTTTATAATATACAATAGGTCAAAAGCTATATTAGAGGTTTCAAAGTTCACCGGTTTAAATACAGTACAGTAATTCAACATGTAGACTGAGGTGACATGAAATTCATCTTTAATGGCATAATCTTTCTGTCAATTTTCTTAAAAATTTATCTATTATTTTCGAAAGATATTAATTAATAAAATATCTCAGAAATTTGAATATCCGCCATTTTGAAAGGTTAAAGCTACTAGGCTAAAAATAAGACATCTTGCCCTTATTGCCAAAATTCCACCGATTAATTCAAAAATTATTATTAGAAACATCAGATAATATGGATTTTATATGCTCTACTTTAGAAAAATCTCAAATTTATTTACTTAATATCAATATACCTACTTTAATATTTTACTACTATATATTTACTTAATATCAATATAGCCTACTTTAATACAGTATTCAGAAACTAGATTAAAACTAAATCTTTAATTATTATAAAAATACAAATAATTTAAACTATTATTAATTCACGCATTTAATATTATTAAAACATTCCTGAATTTCATTAACAATTTTTGTATATGCAATTTATGCTTTTTTATCTGAAGATTTTATTACCTACTTGGATTTTATGCTTGAATATTTTATCCTGTTTTTAATATATTTTCCAATGGAAAAGATGTTTATAAATAATTTTTTGTCTGGGCATCCCTATTAGTAATGAAATAATTGATAAATTCTTATGAAATTCAATAGAGATATTATATTATTGATAGTAATCTCTCCGTCTTAAATTTTTTTTTTTTTTTGTAATTTCAATTTTTACAAATGACAAACATTCAAACTTTTAAAATACTATTTTAATATCTTTTGAAGTAAATTGACGATTTTTAATGAAATTCAATAAGATTGTTATGCCAATGAATAATTATGATAATGAATTATTGTAGCTTGACAGTACATAAATTAATCCTGTATCTTTAACTATTTAAAAATAGTTAAATTGTTACTTTCGCAGTTTTTCATAATAAATTTGATTAATTTTTATAGATTTTTATAAAATTTAATGGAGAGATCATTTCAGTGAACATAGTTTTGATGGATATAAAATATTTATTAAATAATAAATATATACCAAGATGTTAGCTTTAAATATTAAAGTAATCTCTTTGTGTCCTTTTTGGGCGAAAAGGATTATACTATAAAAAAATTAAAGCAAATGACATATTTATACAGAAATAAGAAAGAGAACATCATCATTGTACTTTGAATAGAGCCTAAGTATTTATAATATTGTAATTTATATTTTGCTTCCCAAATAAGTAAGGGAATGGCGTTTCCCTTCCTTATTTGGGAAGCATTTTTAATTTTAATCTTTTTAAGGCATATTTTTGCTTATAAAGTACTATACATATATATGTATAAAAATTTGTAAAATAAAATAAGTATCATCTTAATCTGTTTCGTATTGTAACTATAACAACAAATGACGAACAAGGAAATATTGTAGATATACGAATACTAAATAGAAACGTGGTTTACTAAGTATAAATGTGAGATAATAAATTGCTTTTATTGATTTTTCGACTCCATCCGGAGGTTACTAAGTTGGAAGGCTATTCTAGAGCCCATTACAAGCCACAATAAAGCCGTTAAGTGAAGTTTGAGGTTAAATATGTTTTCGAAAACTATCCACAATGAGAAACAGAAATAAAAATTGATATTATTATATGCATATGTCTTTATTAAAAACTATTCTATTTATATAGAATTTAAATATGATTTTGATATTTAAAAGAAACTTTTTAATTCTATTTAGGAATGCGCCAATAAAGATAAAACCGGTAAGGATTTAAAATTATTAAAAGCTAAAATTATTTTAGAATAATTTTAGCTTTTAATGTATGTTTAGACAACTTTGATGTAATTTTATATATTTTCTATTGTTTCTCCCTCTGGATAGGGTAAATTCACTCATCCAGAGAGAATATTACGAACATATTATCCACGTATCGTAAGAGTGATAAAAGTATCTTCTTTCTTCCAATAATGAATTGTCACATTTCTGGTAGGATTCTTTCTCTCTTTTCACATAGTTTTCTATAGTATTATCACTTTGTATTTCATTCTTCAAAGGATTAAACTATTAAGCATATTCTATCTTTTTCGATAAAGATTTTTGTTTATATGTTTGCGTATTAATGAATTGTCACATTTCTGGTAGGATTCTTTCTCTCTTTCCACATAGTTTTCTATAGTATTATCACTTTGTATTTCATTCTTCAAAGTATTAAACTATTAAGCATATTCTATCTTTTTCGATAAAGATTTTTGTTTATATGTTTGCGTCGAGAATTTCTTAAATGATAAAAACAATAAAGCCACCAACTGGCATATTTATCTCTTGGCAGAATTTAAAAGCACTATTCAATGTTTTTAAAATACAATAGTTATTTTTTAAAAATTTATTAAATATTTCAATAATTATTAGAGAAACCTCAGGTTTTAACATCTACCATTTTTAAATAATTGACGTTACAGAATGAATTAATTTTATTCGAAAGTTAACATCAATAACATATCCCTTAATGAATTTTATGAAAATTAATCAAATAATTATAAAGCTATTAATTTAAAGAGAAATCTCCAAGTTTTGAACGGTTGAAGATACAGTAATTAATTTATAATCAAGATCATCTATGGATTGATCTTCATGCTAAATTTCACAAAAATCCAATAATTTATTCAGAATATATTCAGTGTGTGTCTCAAAAATTTGGATGATTGCGATTTTTAAATGGGTTGAAGCAACTGAATTAAATAATACGGCACGATGTCATTTTTAATGGCAGAACATTTCGATTTTCATGAAAATCTAATTAGTATATTATGAAGTCTACTGAATTTTATAAAAATTTACAAACTTGTTCAAAAGTTATTAGGAAGTGTCATACAGACAGGAAACATAATAATATTATAATTCTCATTTTCCTTTGGAAAATAGAAAAAATATTGCATAATCTATTTACTGGTAAAATTTTATAATTTAATCCATAGATGGCACCATATATCAAATTCGCCAGTTAAAGTTTCATAGTATCCTAACTTAACAATAATAATAATAATAATAATAATAATAATAATAATAAATGCTTAAAAATGCTTTATTAATCAAGATATCAGTTTTCCTAAAACAAAATTAAATTCGAAGTATACGCTAAGCAGAGCTATCAATCCGGAAAGTTCTTTTTGAATATTATCAAAAACTATAGTGTAGGCCTGTAAGTCTATACTGTAATTCAAAATAATTACAAAAATTCAAATATAATATTCTCTAATTCAAATACTTAATAGTAACATTTAATTTTCTTAAATAAAGAAATCATATATTTTAAAATATAATTTTTTCAGAATATGTTGAATTCAGAAATGATTCATAAATAGATATAAAAGGAAAAATATTATAACAAAAACAAAACTTGATCAAATAAATAGCAGTTACCTAAATAATAAAATAAACTCATATATTATTTTTTATTGAGTAGAATTTACACTGTTCTATAAATTTAAATATTTTATTATAGATTTGTGATGAAGATCGACATGTAAGTACTGTATAATTTTATTTTTCTTTAATTTTTCCTATGGGTTATAAACAACGTTAAAGATAATCTATCGTTTCTGTTAATATAAAAATAAATATTCTTAAAATTTAGTTATAAATTTAATTTTATGTTTAAAATGACAAATTTTCTATAAAATTTCTAAGAAATTTTTATTCAAAAATTAAAAAAAAAAAAAAAAATATTTTTTTCTAGGTCATACGGTTTTTTATTCATGGAATGATTCGACTATTAAAATCAATGTTGTTAAAGAATGTTGTTATTTTATAAATGTATAAAATGAATAAAGAATTCATATACATTCAGGAAAACTTATTGAGTTTAATTCATTAAAATTATTAACATTATGAGAGATCAGTGAAGCGGATTTTATTAATTTTCATTTTGATTTCATGTTTTTATTGTTAATACTTTGTTTACATCGTTAATTTAATACTAAAATATTTGAATACATTTAGTAATAAAAAATAATGAAATTATTTATTTAATGCATGCTGAATATATTATTCTAGAAATTAAAAATTAATTTAATGAAATGTGATCTTTTTATAATTCTTTACTATTAGAAAATAAATATTTCCATAAAAATGTTAGATTTTAAATTCGAATTTAAAATTTTAATTAATTTTTAATTTAAAAAATGTTTAATGGTACAAGATTATTTGAAATCAGATTTAATTAATTGTACAGTGATACCTCGGATTACGAACGCCTCGGTTCACGAACAAATCGGTCTACGAACACCATTTGCGGACAAATAAAAAAACGTATTATTTGGATTTACATTAATTACAATGGGAAAAATTGATTCGGATTACGAACTTTTCGGATCACGAACAGGGTCAAGGAACGGATTGTGTTCGTGAACCGAGGTACCACTGTATTCTGTAATAGTTTATCTCAAAAAAGAAAAAAAATTAAAATTAAAATTTGTATTGAAAAAAGCTATAACTATCTACCACATAGTATGTTAAGTAATTTAATTGGCAAGCATATATTTATAAATTCATATCTCAAATATAATCGAACTTTCTAGAAGACAGAGAACTAGGATAAATGTTGTAAAAAATAGCTGAATATCTGTCTAATTCCAACATCCAAGAATAGAACCAATGGCAACAGACATTCGAACGAACTAACAATATAATATATAAAATCAATTCTTGTAGATAATTAATATTAATAGAATAAAAACCATGAAAATGAAAAAATTAGAATTTTAATACAATTTTCCAATGTCATAAATATATAGTATATGAACTTATAAAAACTCAAGGTATTTTTTCGTAATGAAAACAAAAATGTATTAAAATTAAGAAAAGAAAAATATAGGAGCTATGAATCCGAGAACAACTACAGTACTGTATTTATAATTATATAGAACATGAAAAATTATAACGTTTCGATTAATTTTTCCAGTTCTAAATATTTTATTTTATTCAGACATGTTTATTGATTAACTCGCAACACAATAAAATAATCCATTTAAATATTAAGAGTTTCAAGTATCATTTAAGATAAATATTATACATATTAAAGGTTTTATAATTTTTTATTATATCATGTAGTCGCTATTTAGGAAATAATAATACAGTATTTTTACTTATTTAGTTTACTTAATTTAATTTTTATTTATTATTCTCTTGCCAAAAGTTTCTTCCAATTTTACTGATTATTTTGTTTAATATTAGATTTTTTTCCATATGAGAATCTATTACGCACTTAAACGTATATATATATTTAATTAATAAACAAAATTATATCATACAGTAATTAATAAAATATAAATAAATTCTAACTGTAAAAATATTTTATAATAAATATTTAAGATAGAAATAAGAAGTTAAAAATTGTAGAGGTCAATATGCACTCATATAAATATGATCCGTACAACAATATTTTATTATGATGTTAAGTTATAATTCAGCAAAAATTTTAGTTGAGATAAAATCTATAATTAAAAAAAAATATATATATTAACGAATGAATTTCCTGATACTTAATTAATATTTTTATATGCTTTATTAATCATTTATAACTTTGGAATGTCCACCTATTTGACCTCCTATCAATGACCTGAGCGAGGATGAACCTTATATAATTCTCTGATGCATTGCTTATTTGGCATTCTACGATAAACGTAAAATGTTGGCATTTATTAAATATGTTTTCTTAGCTTTTTTTATTAGTTCTATAAAGATACAAGGTTTTATAATGCGAAGAGGAAAATGTAAGTAACCATTTGCAGTACCGTAGTCTTAAAACTTATAATGGGTAATAATTGATTTAAAGAAATTTATTTTCTTGGAATATTTACTTTTTTTATTTATTTCGAACAATTAAAACAAATTTAGATCTCAATAATAAAATTTTAATGTTCTTCCATTTAAATTTTAATATTTTGGATATGAGATAGTAAGGAAAAATATTTTATATAGGATTAACCCTTTATAAAGAAATCAACGAAAAATAGGGAATACAAGATTAATTCCTAAAAATATAAATATAATGTTCGAAGTTATAACTCAATTCATAAAATAATAAACTGTATTTAGATGAAACCAAATATTGTAATCTTGAGAGATTCTGTATTTACTTTAATTTGTCATAAATATTCTATTTTAAAATAAGAAAAACATTTATTTATATAATCTTTTACGCTATTTGTTTAAAATTTTAGATTATTGCTTAACCATTTAAAATATTAAAATAAACGTATCTCATTTAACAATAAATGATATCTTAATTTATTATATACATATTTATGCTATTTGATAGTTTTAAATGTGTTCTCGGTGATAAATTTTTCAAATGAAATTTGCAATACAACCATCACAAATAGAACTGGAGTATGTTATACATTACCTGAATGTAGAAACCGAGCTGGCATTCCATTAGGAGTATGTGCAGATGGATTTGGAGTGTGTTGTTTATGTGAGTATGTTACATTTTACATTATTTAATAATATTGTTGCTATTTTATACTATTCTTATTATTATAATAATCTTTGATAATAGTATTTATTATACTTAATTGCTTAATTTCAGTCGAAATATCATGCGGAGAAATTAGCGATAATAATGGTACATATGTAATTAGTCCAAATTATCCAAGTTTCTATGACCAAGAACGAACGTGTGCAATCACCATTAGAAAAGTGCACAACAACATTTGCCAGTACCGCTTGGATTTTTTGGTCTTCCAGTTACGTCCACCTTTGGAAGGTACATGTTCTATGGACAGGTTAGTAATTAGTGGACAGAATCAGAATAGCATTATTCCATCTCTTTGTGGCATAAATAGCGGGCAGCATAGTAAGTGTCAAATATCATTTATTTTTCGATTTAATTTAGATTGGTTAAAATATAATGCTATGTTTTGTATTTTTCTAGTGTATATTGAAGTTTCGGGTACAGAAGGATCGATAATGCTTAATATTATTACTTTAGGAAACCATCAGAGAAAATTTGATATAAAAATAACTCAAATATCATGTATTAGTATAAATAAGGGTGAGTAATTCCATTCTATATTATATACTGTATTCTGAGAATTTAAAATCGTTACTAGTTTAATAATTTTATTTCTAAACTGAACAAATGTGGATTATAAATAACAAAAATTATTTTTCTTATAAAAGATATACAAGCAGTTATTCTTTTTATTCATGATATAAAAAATTATTCTACTTTGTGAGATTCTTTAGCTATTCATAAGAGAAATCTAACTCTTGGTGTATATTAAATTAAAAATAAATTATGATCAGTTTCTTATTTGATACTTCATTATTATCCTATATTTATATATAATTAATAAACATTTTTCAGATAATTCATAAATGCTTTAATCGCAATGTTTATTAAAAATAAACATTGCGATTAAAGCATTTATAAATTTTAAAATTCGTTTATTTTTAATATTACGAATTTTAAAACACATTAAAATTAAATAAACTCTTAACTTTCAGCTCCTTCAAATTGTTTGCAATATTACACGGGAGTTCAGGGGAAAATGAAAAGCTTCAATTATTATTTAAACCCAAGATTTGATAATATGCAAGGAAATCAACTTTTACCAAATATAGAGAATGGTTACTTTAATAATCTGGATTACGCAATATGTTTCAGAAAAGAACTTGGTTTCTGCAGCATAACTTACACTGTAGCTAATGATACTGTCGGCACAGCTGGAAACAATATGCCCTCACCATCGTTTTCCATTAGACAAGGAGATGGATCAGCTCACGTTCAAGGAACAGCACAAGCTGGTCCGACTGAATGCTCGTCAGATTACTTAATATTAGCTAATGTCAGATTTTGTGGAGGACGTTTAAATCCAGATCTTCTTGGATCTCCGAACGTAAATGCTGATGTCATAGGTAAGTGAATTATCTTTAAAACCCGATATTTAATTGTGGTTTCTAATTTACCTGATTTTCAGATGTTACTTCTGGACCTTTCATTGCACGTTTTGTGACCGATGAAAAGCTGAACGAGAGAGGATTCGATCTAAACTATCGTCAAAATCCATGCATGGTGGCAGGATAATTAGAGAATGCCATTAACAAAGAGTTTATCACTACAAAAATCTTAATCAATTTATCTTAATGTAAATTTTTATTAGTTTTGTTATTGGTTTCGTTAAAAATAACTGAATGTAACAAATTTTTCATTCTAATCAACAATTGAACAAATAAGTTTCTACCTAAAAAATATATAATTAAATGAACAGAAAGAAAAATATGTTAGCATATACAGGTAAAAATTTATTTAAATGCAGTATTCTCTTTCTCAGTGAGCCATAGAAACCGATTTAAGTATATTGTATAAGAAAAAGTAACAATAAATTATGAAAAAATCTTTCTTATTTTTTTAGTGTTAATTTAACATAATTTTACAAGGAAAATATAATTATCACAAATTCAAATAATTCTGATATAACTCTTATTTCTCGGCCCCTGGTATAAACCCTTCCAAAAAATTCAATATTAATTATTTTAAATAAGTATTTTCAAGTAAAATAGGAACGCCTATATATACATAGGCTGTATGATCATCATATGACAAATATTTTTTCTTATAGGCAAATATTCTTCAGTCGACGAATACCGCAGTTATGGTGCCGGCTTAATTTATTGGTAATTAATAATGTATGATTCACATTTTATCAATTAAATTTGAAATTCTGTTTAATTTAAGCTCAATGCATTATTATTATGATTAATTATTAGAATCAAAAATTGCAAGAAAAAAATTAGAAAATATGTTTCGTTTTCAATTTGTATTTGGGAATGTTGAATTCGAATAATTGTGAATCGAGCAAATAGGATTTAGGCAATTGGGGATCCAGAAGTAAATGGAAATCGAAAAAATAAGATCCAAGAAAACAGATATCAATCAAGTGAGCCGCTCACAAGCCAAATCGATTAACTCCACTTTTCGAACTTTTTTAAATTTTAGTGTCAAAACACTTGATTTAATTATTTATATTAAAAATAAATTTCCTTAATAGTTAGGCTTAACATCACTAAATGACAAAATTTTTTTGGCCATCGAATAATAATTTATTTCAGAAGTCAATTTGATTAACTCCATATTTTAATGTAAATCGTGGCAATAATGCAATTCAAACATTTATAAGTTTGGTGGGTTTGGCTTAAAACATTTTTTTGAAATTACTCTTCAAAGTTAGAATTATATTTTTACATCTTTTAAAATCACTAAATTGGAAGGATCAATTGAGAGACATGAAGGAAATATGCGATACCGCCTAGAAGAAAGTTTTGGCTAACCAGTTTTTATTCAATAAATTTTTTGGTTTTAGTCATTTAGGATACGATAATAAGAATTTAGTTAAATAATTTTTTATACAATGGTATATATTAGATGATAACGACCAGCTGTTCATTTTGTCATAAAAAATACTAATCGGTTACTGTTATATGTGGATATTAATAGAATAACGCCTTTGTAAAATACACTGTTATATGTGGATATTAATAGAATAACGCCTTTGTAAAATAAATAGTTATATATGGATATTAATAGAATAACGCCTTTGTAAAATAAATAATTATTATAATAAACAATATAAAAGATTATTAAATACAAAAATAAGGCGGACCATATGACTCTACTGCGACCATAACTCGATGACTGCGACTAAAAGTTGTTCCGCCGCGGTCCGACTAGCACGGAACCACGGCGGAAAATACGCACGTAATGAAAGCAGCACGGTTTTGACGTCATACCGCGGCGTAAAAACCGCTACAGTTCAGTGTCTAGATCAATGCTGTCAAAACCCCGCTCTGCGGGCCGCATGCGGCCCAACATAAAATCGTAAAGTTCCTTAAAACATTGAGGATTTTATGTACTTAATGAAGTTAATGAAATTTTAATTATTTAAATACTGTATCTATCTATATTTCCTATTTTCTAAAATATTTCTTATTTCAGTGTTTAAAATTTCTTGACCCTTCAATGATTTTTTTAAAAATTTCTGAACGAAAAGAAGTCAAAGATTATTATGCTAAGAAATTTTTGCTTATTTGTCATAGTGAATATCATATATTTACATTATTTACTAACTTTTTTGCTTAACAACTATCGTTAGAATTAGCATATTTTATGTGCGGCCCGAGACACAATTTTTTTTTCTTGAAATATGGCCCAAGGAAGCCAAAAGGTTGGACATCCCTGGTCTAGATGGATTCAACTTTTCCGCGACGGTAAAATCCATCGAGATAACATCCAACTCTTGAAATATGGCCCAAGGAAGCCAAAAATTTGGACATCCCTGGCTAGATGGATTCAACTTTTCCGCGACGGTAAAATCCATCGAGATAACATCCAATGAAATCCATGCTTTTTTAACGTTGAATTGTTGGCAACTTTGACAGTCAAGATGGCGGGATTCTCTGAAATTAAATCTCATCTCTTTAATCAAAGCTGCATAGAAACATTGTTCGTATTTTTTCTTATAAATATTTTTGATCCAACATTTTCCTTTCCTGGATTTTGTTTCAGTTTCTGGAGCTATTAACATCATTTGGTAAACAGTGAGTGCCTTTCGTTGCTTAGCGCCCTTTTTGTTTTACATTAAATGAATAATGGGAATGGCACTAAGAATCTTGGAGAAAGCGAAGCTTATCGCGACTGTAGGAATCCTCAAACGGAATTGCCCCCGCGTTTATCCGCGACGGTTTTTGACTGCTCCGCTTTTCGCAGCGGACAATGGGAACCAATCTTTTAGGATTATAAGACGCAGACTTATAATCATACCATCTGCCTCTTGTAACCTAAGTCCTAGAGTGTCTCTGCTTGTCTGTGGTTGAGTGCAGACGTGTTTTTAGCTGCTCCTGCTTTTGGATTTAAATCTTTGGATATTTTGCTCTAGAGGGAATTCTACTGGCAATTTTTGGTTCCTGGTGTGTCTTGGTGAGTGTCTGTGTTTGTTTGTGAGCGATTAACTCCATCAGTTACACAAAAATTGTAATAAAAATAACAATTGCTCCAAGGATATGCTATCTTATGCATTTTATATGTCGCTGCACCTGTAATAATAACCTGTAAGCTGCACCTGTAATTCTACAATGTTTATTTGAATTTATATATTAAATGGAATTTTAAAAAACAATGTATATTATTTTATCACTTTTCTCTACTTTTTGTTTTGTGGAGCTAATCGATTTGGCAAATGAGCGGCTCAAGTAACATTTGAGAACGCACAGCCTATTGAGTATGTCGCAGCACATTAAATGCTCTAAGAATAAATATTAAGAAAACTATAATTTTTTAAAATGCAAAGATAAAATAAATATCGTGTTTACTAGCTTAATTTTCTTTTTTCCCCTATTTTTGAAATTTCGAAGTAAAAAAAAAAATTAAACTAATATTATTGTAAATATACAATAATATACCTGTACCTATATATAATTAATCCCAATAAAAGATAAATATTTTAAAAACTAAACAGTAAGAATAGTTGTAATCTTATGTTTGAACTTTAAAACAATAATCGATTTATAAAACTGTTTAACAGGACTGTCATTATGTAACATGTTGCTGAACATTTAGCTACTATATAGATTTACAATATACTATACTTTCTGCTGAATTATTTGAGTTTCTACATGTAATATGCAATTATACTTGACACTGACATTTATAAAAAACGAATTTATTACTGTCTGTAGAAATTACTGCAAAAATAACGCAGTAATTTTCCTGGATTATATAAGCAGTTTATAGAAAAAGTGCTAATTAAAATTTTCATTTATTAAATGTAAAAAATGTATAGATTTGATCTTTCTGTAGTTATTTGTTATAACTTTTTATTTAGATAACTATTCTGTTATATAGTAAATATACAAGTTGTTAATAAATCGCAGTACCTGAGTGGCGTCATGTCTGATTCAGATAGCAATTGTTGACAGTTCTGATCAAATTTGTGCAATCATTGATAATTCTGATCAAATTATCAAATATTATTGTATATATTTCTATTCTCACTAATCGCAAAACCAGAATTTGTATTCCATGAATCATATAGACATAGAGTTTCATGTCATCAATTGTCATAGGATTTCCTTAATTTTAATTTTGTTTCCTATCTTTTAACTTAAAAGGATAAAAAATAGAGCAAGTTCAGAACTTCTGTTATCTCGGACAAATCATTAGTGAAGATTGCAGATGCACAAGAGAAATAAAAAAATTTGCAATGGCTAAACCGCATTTAGAGATAAACAAACCCTACTAATTAATAAAAAATGAATTTGACATTAAGAATAAAATTTTCTTTACGTATGTTTGGTCTATGGTTTTATACAATTCCGAAACCTGGATTTTAACGAACAAATAGGAGAATGGAGAGGATCAGCTGGACAGAGAAAAAGAATAATGACGATATCTTAAGGATGGTGGGAAAAAAAAAGCAAAATTCTCAAGATGGAAAGAAAGTGAACAATAAACTGGCTGGGACATGTACTTAGACATGATAGCTGTATAATGAGGATCTTTGAAGGAAGAATTCCAGGGGGAGCAAAGGCAGAGGGAGACCTCGCAACCCCTATATAACTCAAGTCTGCAAAGACGCTAGAGCGATAGGATATGCAGAGCTGAAGAGAAAGGCTGAAAACAGATACAGTTGGATAAGGATGGCATGGACTTTTCCTTACCAATCTTAAGACTTCTCCACTAAAGAGAGATCTTCTAACTCTCTAATTAAATAATACTCCTATTGAAATTTGAAAATATGGAAAAGCTAAAATTTCTTTGATGTTCCTAGCATCCTTATCCTTCACTAAGAATGAAGATTGTAAAATTTACCTACTAAGAAATTTATTCTTCCATTAAAAATAACTTCGATCCTGCATCTTATAATCCAGTAGTATCAATCGTTTAAAAACGATGAATATTTAAACTTCTGCGATACTCTCTTAACATACAGTGTTTTGAGATAATGTATTTTCATGAAATTTAGCAAAAAAGTTTATTTGTCTAAAAATTAGCTGATGCATATCAATCAACCTTGTCTCTTTAGCCACTTAAAAATGATGTACTGTACATTCAAACTTCTAATGTAATCAAGGATACAAGGATTGCATCAAAGTCATTGATTATAGGTTACAAAATGATGCATTTTTGTGGATTATATAAGCAGTTTATAGGACTTGGATGTAAGAATTGTATCAAAGTTCCATAAATTGCTTTTGAAACTAGGTTAGGTTAGATAGGTTAAGACGTACTGTATCTGGCGACGGCTACTTTTGTAACTAGGAAAATTGGTTATTTTCGCAATAATTTCTATAGATAGCAATAAATTAATTTTTTTATAGTATTTTTATTTATACCATGCCACTACTAGCAAATCAAATTCTTTCTACATTGAATAAATCAAATATAAGTAGTCTTGACTATGAAGTTATAAGATTCAACTCGGAGAAATCAACTTTATTTTCAAGTAGGGCCTATATACTGAACTTAAATAAAGAACTTGACAAAAAATTACGTGAGACTACACAACAAACTTTAGGATTCATAGCTATTTATTTGGTTTCAAAATTAAAAAAAAAAAAACAAATAACTTATAATATCCTTATTGGGAAATATATACATGTATAGGTTACAAACAGAACATGATTATAGTTTTCCTTCTTGGGTGCAAACTTTGTCGTATGATGGTGTCATTGCTAAGCGCAAAATAGCCGAATGATGGGAAAGTTTTTAAATTAATTAAATATTGTTAAAATTGTTATGAATCTGCTACTTTACATATAAATTTTGTTACAGGTTTTGCATTCCAAATTCATCCGTTTGCAAATCAAGTTCACTCTTTTGTAAATCAAGTGCTTTTACAAAACTGGTAGCTTTCATAAAAAAAAATAAAATCATATGTAAATTTTGTTGTTAATATATTCAAAATTTTATTGTTTGTAATACAAAGATATACATAAATTACTTTAAAACCTGTCAACCTATGAGACCCATGCATCATATTCTCCCTGTATACTGATGGGTTTCTTTTCTTCTATTATTTTCTCAATTTTGTATTTAATATTCCTGCACTTAATTTAACATTCCTTTCACCATCGCGTTTTTTTTCCTATCAATATACTACCATTTCTGTTAAACTGATTTATAAATCGACTTCTCAGTGTTTGATTTCACTGATTTATTGTTTTACCATCTTCATAACATTTTATTAGAATGTTTTTTTATCTAAACTGATATGACTGTATGCAGTGGGCGGTTACGTTGAACAATTTCCTTAGAATTGTACTAATACACTGTACCTTTATATATAAAGACTGTACTGCATATATAAAGACTTTTACTGTAAGATCGTTGATTGTTCAAGGAATACTTTTCTTAGATTGTGGTTTGAAATTTTAGTTTTGAGTATATTTTTTATTATTTTTCATTAATATTTATTTCAGAATTTGAAAGATGATAATTCGGAGGAAGAATTTTGTAGAAAAATCTGTTTTACATACGGATGAATTTGATTTGAAAACGGGTGAACTTGATATGCAAAAAGGTGAGGTTGGAGTGTAAAACCTGTAAAAAATTAGTTGGTACTGAATTTTTAAAAATAGAAATGTGTCAAGGGAAATCGTGACTGTATCCGATCATTAACTTAAAAGGAGTTAAAGGAATAAATTATATTTATTATCAACTATCCTTGTTTAGGAGATAAAACGAAAACATTAAATGAATCTGAAAATAAATTTGAAAAAATATTGTTATACTGAATATTGTCATCAAAGTTTGGTGGTTCTTTTTATAAGTAGAATAGTTTAAATATTAAGAATAAATTCCTGTTCAAATGATTTCAGTTTACTATATATTATATGTTGCATTATGTTTAAATCTTTTTTACCAATGATTATCAATTCAAAACTTTTAAATTTTACCTTCTGTATAATTTTTTGATATTTTTTTATCTTTTTACATTTTAAGTATGGTAATAATATCTGTAAACTCTAATACTGTCTATATCTATAGCTTTAATCTAACAAGGAGAGGGCGCGAGGGCCGGAAAACGGAATGAAACGAAATTTATTTCTGTAACAAACAGAACATGATTTTAATTTTTCTTTCTTGGGTGCAAACTTTGTCTTATGATAGTATCATTGAGCGAAGTAGAAAATCGTCGAATGATAGAAAAGTTTTAAAATTAATTAAATATTGTGAAAGTTGTTATGAATTTGCTACTTTGCATGCAAATTTTGTTAATAATTTAGTCAGTACCCTATTTAAAAAACGAAAATATGTCAAGGGAATCTGTATCCGCTCATCAAATTAAGAAGAGTTATATGAATAATTTATATTTATTATAAATTATCCTTGTTTAGGAGATTAAACGAAAACTTTAAATGAATCTGAAAATTAAGTTGAAAAACTTCTTACATGAATATTATCATCAAAGTTTGAGTTTAACTCGGGAAAATGAAACATTAGAAGATCGAACAAATCGACAGAATTCTAATAGAGAAAGAAAGATTAAAGAAGTGAACATTCGAAAAGACACATATTTCAAGTAGAAAACGTATCTGTACGGGAAAGATTTTCAGAATACATAGAAGAAAATCCTGACGGTCATCTAAAAGGTTATAATTTAGGAGAAAGAGAAACTTAAGTAATACACCATGAACTGCCCAAGCAACGCCGGGCACGGGTATGCTAGTATTATATAAAATACATATATAAATTAAATAATATATTAAAATATATACAGGTAGGCCTCGATTAGCGCGAATAATTGGTTCCACGAATTTCTCGCGCTAATCGAATTCGCACTAATCGAAGTATTAACTCTATGGAAAATATGGTAATTGGTTCTT
>AYEL01072848.1:0-39485 GCA_000484575.1 Olivierus martensii
AAAAAAACTTAAAACAACTAAAAATAACTATACATAAACATACAATTATACTAAACAATTTTTCATATTCAAAATTCACTGCTTTTAAGATGCATTTTGACCTATAATTAGGCCCTCTTCAGTTATATGCAGGAATTTTGTGCAGGAACTTTTTCAAATTAAAATTTGACAATTACCAAAGGACTTTCTAAAAAACTTGAATATTGCCATTCCTTCACTAAAAGAGAACATTACTTATATATCAAATTATTACCATTTATCATCAAAAAAAAGGACTGTATATACCTTAACATGTAATAAACTATAAACTACATTAAACATATCAAAAACTGTTTTACATATAAGAAACCTCTTCTTGTAAAATACATCAGATTTACATTCTTTAAATTTTCAAACATTTTTTTCTATAAATACGTTAACATTTTTTAATTTAATATTCCGACTTATTATTTCAAAAAAAAACTATAATTTCATAATAATCATAAAAATTATAAAATTACCCAATAGCAATATTTCTATAAAAACCTTCTTTGATTAGCATGCACTGATTTTTCTAATGTTTCAGAGGATTATAGCCTACTATTTTCTATAAGCCAAAAAAATATATATAAATAATGTTTATTAATTTTCTATTATCTGTATTGTCTATTAAAGAAATCAATAAATTTACCTAGAAATGCCAATGTTAATCTCCTAGTTTCAATCCACACTTTTAGTTCTTAATAGTTCTTAATAACAATAAACGACACTAATTTTTTAATATTTCGGAATATTTTAATCTATTTTCTATCAACCAAAATAATAATATTCATTTTCTGTTAACTGTATTATTTACTAAAAACCAGTAAATTTACCTAGAATGTCAACGTTAATCTCCTAGTTTCAGTGCTTAACAGCTGTTAATGACAATAGATGACAATAATTATTTTAAACCTAATTTACATTTCTAAAAAGTACAACTTATTGGCCCTCTGGTGTTGTTTTTATAAATAAATACTCCCACCACAATTCTGACAACTTCAATCTATTTATATTTGTTGTTATATTTTTATTATACATAGTATTATATTTTATAAAATAAAACTCATAATGCATTCTAAATAAATAATTTTTTTCTTGTTTTAAAACTGTTATTGTATCATTATTAATATTACAATTGTTATTAATACAATGTGCAGATAATCCTGACTTAAATTGTTTATATTTAATATACTGTTTATGTTCTTCTATTCTAATGCGCAGCTGTCGTTTAGTTTCTCCTATATAGTAATGCATATCCTGACATGTACATTCAATTTTATACACTACATTGTGCTTATCTATCAGTAATTGTGTCTGCCTGGATATAAATGTTATTTTCTTAACCTGAAACTTCATCTTTGGTGCTATCCCAATATTAAATTTATTTACATTCTTTAAATTTTCAAACATTTTTTTCTATAAATACGTTAACATTTTTTAATTTAATATTCCGACTTATTATTTCAAAAAAAAACTATAATTTCATAATAATCATAAAAATTATAAAATTACCCAATAGCAATATTTCTATAAAAACCTTCTTTGATTAGCATGCACTGATTTTTCTAATGTTTCAGAGGATTATAGCCTACTATTTTCTATAAGCCAAAAAAATATATATAAATAATGTTTATTAATTTTCTATTATCTGTATTGTCTATTAAAGAAATCAATAAATTTACCTAGAAATGCCAATGTTAATCTCCTAGTTTCAATCCACACTTTTAGTTCTTAATAACAATAAACGACACTAATTTTTTAATATTTCGGAATATTTTAATCTATTTTCTATCAACCAAAATAATAATATTCATTTTCTGTTAACTGTATTATTTACTAAAAACCAGTAAATTTACCTAGAATGTCAACGTTAATCTCCTAGTTTCAGTGCTTAACAGCTGTTAATGACAATAGATGACAATAATTATTTTAAACCTAATTTACATTTCTAAAAAGTACAACTTATTGGCCCTCTGGTGTTGTTTTTATAAATAAATACTCCCACCACAATTCTGACAACTTCAATCTATTTATATTTGTTGTTATATTTTTATTATACATAGTATTATATTTTATAAAATAAAACTCATAATGCATTCTAAATAAATAATTTTTTTCTTGTTTTAAAACTGTTATTGTATCATTATTAATATTACAATTGTTATTAATACAATGTGCAGATAATCCTGACTTAAATTGTTTATATTTAATATACTGTTTATGTTCTTCTATTCTAATGCGCAGCTGTCGTTTAGTTTCTCCTATATAGTAATGCATATCCTGACATGTACATTCAATTTTATACACTACATTGTGCTTATCTATCAGTAATTGTGTCTGCCTGGATATAAATGTTATTTTCTTAACCTGAAACTTCATCTTTGGTGCTATCCCAATATTAAATTTTTTAAAAAACTCCCTTTCTTTATAAAATATATTTTCTTTATATAACATGGCAAAATACACCTTCTTATTTCTAACTGTATTATCAAACCTCACACTGAATTGCCTATAATCTGTTTCCCATTTTTTTAATTGCCAATGTGGGTAATCATTTAACATAAACATCCTATAAGTCAAATCCAATTCCAATTTCTGGTCCATTACATCAGTGGTTCTATGATTCGTTTTTTAATTTCTGAAAGAAATAAATTTTTCTTAATAAATTTTGGAGTATTAGAATAAAAATTTAACAACTTAAAATTATTTTGCTCCTTCCAATATCTCTTAAATTTTATTCTATTTTTATGTTTTAACAAATTAATATCTAAATAAATAATTTTATTTTCAGAGCTGTGTTCTACAATAAACTTAATATTTTCATTATATGAATTAATATAATCTAACAATTCTAAAGTATTTACTATTTTTGAATCTATTATGCACAGAACATCATCAACATACCAAGCCACAAATTGGACACCAGGGTATTTTAATATAAACCTATCCAAATCTATCAAAACTATTTCTGCCAATTTTGGACCTATTACAGAACCCATAATTATTCCATTTGTTTGCTTATAAAACTTATTATCTATTTTCACATAATTATTATAAAAGCAATATTGTATACTGTCAATTATCCAGCTATTTACTTTTAAAGTTTGCAATGTATTAATTATCATATTCAATTTAATATTAGGGTACAAATTTACTATGTCCAAAGATATTAATGAATAATTATCTGGAATTACTATATTACGTAACTTCAAAATGAAATCATCGGAATTTTTAACCATACATTGCAAATTACTAATGTTATTTAGTTTTCTTTTCAAGAATTTTTCTAAATTATACAGTATAGTATTTCTGAAATCAACAATAGGTCTATATGGCATATTTTCCTTAAGCGTTTTTAATCTTAAATTTAATCTTGGATCTCTTAATGTATCATACAGTCTTTTTTTGATAATAAATGGTAATAATTTGATATATAAGTAACGTTCTCTTTTAGTGAAGGAATGGCAATATTCAAGTTTTTTAGAAAGTCCTTTGGTAATTGTCAAATTTTAATTTGAAAAAGTTCCTGCACAAAATTCCTGCATATAACTGAAGAGGGCCTAATTATAGGTCGAAAGGCATCTTAAAAGCAGTGAATTTTGAATATGAAAAATTGTTTAGTATAATTGTATGTTTATGTATAGTTATTTTTAGTTGTTTTAAGTTTTTTTTTGAATTTTGCAATAAATTAACATTTTAATTTTATAAAAAATGTTTTATCTTGTCTCCTGGCTTTTTGCAAAACACTGAGAACCAAAGTGATTTTTAGAATTTGGCTTCACCGGAACAAATTTGGAATACTTGACTGTTCCAGTACAATAAATAATACAAGTTTATTTCTTTGCTGTAATTTCATCCAGATTAAAAAGAGGTGCTTAATTATCTATTGACAGAAAATTGTGAAGAAGTGAACTCTGACCTATCCTGTTTTATTATTTTATTATGCTTTTTTATTATTTTTCGTTATTTTCATTATTATCTAACATATTATATTTAAGTTTAAGAGTTGACTTATTTCCACATTCTCCATCTCAATTTTTTGCAATCACGTGTTACGGATGAACATTCGTCTTCCAGATGAGCTTTCTCGGCTAATGATGTCATCATCTAATCTAAATAAGTTTTACCACTGATCCGATGTGAGAAAATAAGAATGATATCGTATCAAGGTTTTGTTCGGTGCATAATTAATTTGTAAAGAGGATGACATGAATTGATTACTCTGTAAGCTAATAAATTTAAACGTGGTGCACGAAGTTATGTAAATGAAGCAATACAGGACTGTACGTCACTCAATATAAAAGCCTACGTATCCGACGACATGGAGAGGTGTTGGTCCTGAAGTGAAATTGGTAGAGTGACATTCGAATTCTTGTAAAGGTCTGCAATTGCTTAAAGTTTTGTAATGGTGGTGGAGGTATTAGAAGTTAAGTAGTATTTAAGATTTATTTCTTGTGAAATTTTGGATATTTGAATTGGATTAAATAAGTTTCGTTGTTTAATTGATTGTTGCTTTATTACTGTCCAAATAAAGCTTTAATTCACAGTTTTGTAAGTGTTTTAGGGTCTAATACTTATATTTTTTGTTATTTAATTTGTTTTGAGAATTTATTCAATTTATTAGCATAAGTTCTAACATCGTTTGTGGTTTTCGATCTAACACTTAATTGATACTTCTAGTTGTAAGTTTCCAGTTGTTTTTGTTTTTGGCAGTTAGACGTTAATTTTTGATTAGATTGTTTTGAATTTGATTATATTTAAGTTAGAAAATAGTAAGACCTGAGCTCAGGCTGAACTCTGGAATTTGCAGAGTTGTTAGACCATTAGGTTTAGTTATAATTATTATTAATTGGTATTCGTTAGAATTAGCGACTTTGCAAAATCAACTATCAATCTTAATAACCATATTAAAAGAAATAGGTCTGGTTTTACAATGTTCCATTACAGTTCAATGTTTCATTAAAGTGTAAGTTTTAACCACCAGTTTTTTGTTTTAAAATTATTATATAAATGTTAATTGGTAGTTACTGATGTTAAAGCTGATAGGAACTTTAACTGGGACATTGTAAAACCAGGCTATAATCAGTTAAAATAACTAGTAATTTCTACATATAGTATATATCATCATTTAGCTGTAAAGAAACAAATTTCACTCTAAATTTTTTCTTCAATTTCAAATGCCTTTGGAGAATGCTAAAGTTTCTTGATTAGGATAATATCTCTTGGAATAAGCATGAACATCATATAAAAAATTATTCAAGTGTATATATATTCCCTAATGAAACATTTTATCTATTCAAACATTTCCATCTCTTCAGCTGTTAAAAAGTGAATTATTGTTAAAATTTAAATATGAAAATGAAATTAATGTAATCTTATGTCACACTATTAATTTTCAATTAAATGATAACAAGTTTGTAATGCATAAATATTTATGTCTTCTATTTATTATATATATAAATACAATTGATTCCCCTTAATTGAGATATGTTGGAACTAATCCATTTTGGCCCAATTAAGCGGCTGCCTCAATTAAATGAACTAATAATAAATTCTAAAATAAAATATGTAATATGTAAGTAAATAAATAAGTAGGTAAAAAATAATAATTAGGTGCCTATTTTAATGCTTTATTAAACCAAAATACAGAAAATATTTTTATTATAAATAGTGAAGAAAAAATAATAAGGTAGGCTTCGATTAGTGTGAGTTCAAATAATGCGATATTCAATTAGTGCGACTTATAAAAATGATACCGTTTTTGTATGAGCAAATATTCGATTAATGCAAGTTGTAAGTATAGATCAGTCTTACTAACAAATGTCCATCCCCTTTTATGATGTCAATTAACAAACATTCTTACTAACAAAGCTCTGCCTCCTTTTATGATGTCAATTAACAAATTTCGTTAATTTTTGGTTAGTAAAACTGGACAAGGAGCAGTCCAAGAACAATAGTTAATTTTCGGTTAGTAAAACCGGACGAGGAGCAGTCCATGAACAGTCACGCTCCGTCTCCTTTTATGATGTCAATTAACAAATTACCGTTAATTTTTGTTTAGTAAAACCAGACGAGGAGCAGTCAAAGAACAGTCACTTGGCTTTGAAGGGCAGTAAAACTGGACGAGGAGCAGTCCAAGAACAGTCACTTGGCTTTCAAGTCTTTTATGATGTCAATTAACAAATTAATGTTAATTTTCGGTTAGTACCATTTTATGATGTCAATTAACAAATTAATGTTAATTTTCAGTTAGTAAAACTGGACAAGCATTCTTACTAACAAAGCTCTGCCTCCTTTTATGATGTCAATTAACAAATTTCGTTAATTTTTGGTTAGTAAAACTGGACAAGGAGCAGTCCAAGAACAATAGTTAATTTTCGGTTAGTAAAACCGGACGAGGAGCAGTCCATGAACAGTCACATAATTTTCAGTTAATAAAACCAGACGAGGAGCAGTCCAAGAACAGTCACTTATCAAATGTCCGTCCCCTTTTATGATGTCAATTAACAAATTAATGTTAATTAAAGGTCCGTCCCCTTTTACGATGTCAATTAACAAATTAATGTTAATTTTCGGTTAGTAAAACCGGACGAGGAGCAGTCCAAGAACGACACACGATTTTGAAGGGGTGAAACATCAGAAAGATGGGCTTTTTGGTCACACGATTTTGAAGGGATGAAACATCAGAAAGATGGGCTTTTTGCCATTAATTTTCGGTTAGTCGACCGGACGAGGAGCAGTCCAAGAACAGTCACTTGGCTTTGAAGGGGTAATAGACGAAGAGCAGTCCAAGAACGGTCACACGATTTTGAAGGGGTGAAACCTATGATGTCAATTAACAAATTACCGTTAATTTTCGGTTAGTAAAACCGAACGAGGAGCAGTCCAAGAACGGTCACACGATTTTGAAGGGGTGAAAATCATGAGGAGCAGTCCAAAAAGGGTCACACGATTTTGAAGGGGTGAAACATCTGAGGAGCAGTCCAAGAACAGTCACTTGGCTCTGAAGGGGTGAAACATCAGAATAGTAGTCCAAGAACAGTCACTTGGCTTTGAAGGGGTGAAACACCAGATCAATTAACAAATTACCGTTAATTTTCGGTTAGTAAAACCGGACGAGGACAGTCCAAGAACAGTCACTTGGCTTTGAAGGGGTGAAATATCAGAAAGATGATTAACAAATTACCGTTAATTTTCGGTTAGTAAAACTGGACGAGGAGCTGCCAAGAACGGTCACACGATTTTGAAGGGGTGAAACATCAGAAAGATGCAAATTACCGTTAATTTTCGGTTAGTAAAACCGGACGAGGAGCAGTCCCAACGGTCACACGATTTTGAAGGGGTGAAACATCAGAAAGATGGGTTTTTACTTTTTCTGGACACACGATTTTGAAGGGGTGAAACATCAGAAAGATGGGCTTTTTGGTCACACGATTTTGAAGGGATGAAACATCAGAAAGATGGGCTTTTTGCCGCTTGGCTTTGAAGGGGTGAAACATCAGAAAGATGGGCTTTTTGCCGTTCAAATTTTCGGTTAGTAAAACCGAACGAGGAGCAGTCCAAGAACGGTCACGGCTTTGAAGGGATGAAACATCAGAAAGATGGGCTTTTTGCTGTTAAAGGCTTTGAAGGAGTGAAACACCAGAAAGATGGACTTTATGCTGTTAGCTATTTAACATTACTATTATTCAGCTTTGTTATAGTATACACACAATATAGTACAGAATTTTCTTTTAAAAAGTATCAAAATGGATAAAAAGAAGAACACTTTTGATGATAAAACAAGAAACGAAAAAAAGAATAGGTTAGTGATTACGCTACAGCAAAAAATGGATGTGAGTGAGCAACATAAAAGCGACGCTCAACTTCCACTTTCGATTTGCACTTTTGGTTTCAATTTGGAGGTTGGTTTGATGATGGTATGAGATGCAATTCCTGATAAGTTATCAATTTAGATAATGAAGAACGATGTAAAATATGAAAAAAAATATTTCTTAAACAGTTTGATATTGTGGTTATTCATTGTGAGGTTGGCTAATGGCTGGAATCTCACAAAGCAAGAACCAATTACCATATTTTACATATAGTTAATACTTTGAATAGTGCGAGAAATTTGTGGGACCCATTATTTGCACTAATCAAGGCCTACAATATACATACATGATAAATTTTACAATTTCAAATTTTAATTCTGCAAAAATGCATCGAGTGTAGTCTGTCTTTTGTCTTTTGATTTTGGTACACCAGTTATTATCACCAAGTTTACAATGGCTTGTATTAAATGGCAAGCATTTAATTTTATCTAGCAAAGCAATTTTACTTGAAAGTGTAAAATCATTTTTCTTGCATTCTCGGCAATAGATTTAAAAATTTTAAATAAAATCGACACTGTAAATGAATATCGCTAAGGTACAATAGTAGACTCTTAAGCAGATGCATACTTGTCAGATGCATCACGATAGATAACTGATTTGCATCACACTAGTGTTGTCAAATATTAGTGTACGTAGTGTTGGCATACTTTCAAAAAATCCCTAAAATGTCAATAATTGCTAAATTCCTTTTCTGCTACTGTCCCAATTAAGCGTTTAAATTATGTATTAATTTGGTTTCTGTTCTTTGAGATTTGGCCCAAAAAAGCAACAGGCGCTAAAATTCAATTAACCGGTGGCCGTTCTTTGAGATTTGGCCCAAAAAAGCAGCTCCCCCAATTAACTGGTGGCCCAATTAAGCAATTGTATATATATCTTATACAGTCGAAGTTGATTATTAGGGAGTCAGCTATAAGGGAAATTTGGATATAAGGGACAAATGCATCTGGTCCCAGCAAAAAAACCCATGTTTTGTGTGTATTTTTCGTCGGATATAGTGGATTCGAAAATAATGGAAAATTCGGCTATAAGGGAGATAATTTTTCATTTTGCTGTATTCTTCCTTGTGATGACCTACTTTTCATTTTGCTTTACCTCGGCCGCCATCAGTATAATTTAATTAACAATAACAAAAACATCATAAAAAGCCAATTTGTTGTTTTGCTCTCTCTCTATTCCCCAACCGCAAATCTTAGTTAAATTCCTGAACGTACCGTTCATGAACACACTGGCTGGAAACACAGCTGCAAGATCTATCGCTATTGTTATTTAAAACAAACTTTGCCTTCTAATATCAAAGCTTGATTTTTAATACTGCAATTTTTTTTGAAATGATAGTAAACAGTAAGATAACATGCGTGATATTCTTATAAAATTTAATTTAATCATCATTTAACATTTATTGATTTGCTTATTATTGTATACAGTATAGGGTTTAAAAAGACAAAATCTGCAGGTGGAGCTGTACTCTAAAAATGGCGCCACCTAATAATTTGTTATATAAGTTCGTAGAAGTTTTAGAGTTATACTCCAAATTTATGAGATTAAATGACAAGATTTCAGCTCATTTATATGAGCTGGTAATATCTAGTATTAATTATTTCCCATTTTATGTATACCGCAGATACAAGATCCATAACTGGTAATCAAATAATTACACAACTCAAATAACCAATATTCGGTTAAAACCGAAATAACAACCCTAGTTGAAAACTCTTCAATGTTTACTTTGCCCACCCAATGATGTGCCGATTTGTTGTGCATTCAGATATTAGGGACACTGCTTATAAGGGACAAAAAAGTGTAGGTCCCATCAATTCCCTTATAACCAGTTTTGACTGTATTTCTATAAGAAATTTAAATTTATTAATAGGGATACCAATAAAAAAAACTATAAAAAATAGAGATTATCTAGTGATTCTAACACAATGCAAAACAAAAAACTTTTCTTCCCAAAAGGGGAAATTTGCTTTGTATAGATAAAAGAAAAATTGCTATATTTTCATAATCTAATAGTATACCAAAATATTTTATGTAAATAAAAACCTGTTTCCTATTAATAGTTTGTTCTTTATATGATTATAAAAGAAAGTAGTTAGTTTTGTGAGTGTGTATTGGAGTGCTGAGCTAGTAATGGACTGATGAAATGCCTTTATGCTAAAGTACCTTTATAAATGTCTACTTAAAACTGAAGAGCTTCTTAGTTTCCTTAGAGAATGTAAGATTAGTTCAGTATTTCCAATCTCAATCTTTAGAATGCATTTACTGATTAGGTGTAGGAGGATAGACTCTCAAGTTAAGATATCTTAACTTACCAGTATTGGATGCAAAGAGGATCTGTTTCTTGTTCTATGCCAAAATAAGGAGACTGATTGATATCTATACTGAGAAATATGATCCTTCTTTAGAGCTATATGATCATATTATGAAAGACCAGTTTGAATACTCCAGATCTTCATTACAACATATTTATGTTAAAAAATTTAAGTCGGGATTCCAAAAATGTGGGCCTCAAACCCTAGAAATGTGGCCTGCAATGTCAGATCATCCGCAATCTTGAATTCATAAAGATAATTTATATTTTTACAAAAAAAAAAAATAAATTTTATCATATTATAATTAAAAATTGTTCAGTTAAAAAAATTACATGTATAAGTGCTTCCTAATATGTTTTCATTATTTGGAAGCACTTATATATGCGAAAAAAGTGCTTCCAAATATTTTTTTATTATTTGGAAGCACTTATATATGCGAAAAAACTTTCTCAATCATGAGTAAGTTCAAAAATTGAGATCAAATTAACCAATGAATATTTACAAGCAGTGTTAAGAATACATTTAACCGACTTAGAACCAAGGACCAAGGCTCAATGATATTATTAAAAAAAAACAACAATTGCACAAGTCACATATTTCAACTGATGAATTTATTATTTTTTCTTTTTTTATTTGAAATTATTTAGTTATTTTTGTTTAATTACTTTTGAAGTGTGTTATTTTAAATAGTTTGTAATAAAAAGTAATTATTGTCATAAATTGAGTATATACGGTTTGTAATAAAAAGTAATTATTGTCATAAATAAAGAACGATTATGTTAAAGTATAAATCTTTCCCTTGTGTCTAACTTTATTGATTTGCACTTTTTTTTTGTCCCACCAAATATTTTGGAATTTACAATTTGGCCCACATAAGCAAAACTTTGGGAACTCCTTATTTAAGCAGATATTATGCAGGAAAGGTATTACATAAATCATCATCTATATTAATTATAAATGATGTGCTTGTGGTTGTTGATATTACTATACCACACCCAATCTCTGAATTCATTCTTAAAGAATTCTTCTCTGCAGTGAATAATTTGCTCATGCTAACTAATGCAGCTGGACAGATTACTGTTGAATTAGATGAAATTACTAATGACAAAATAAGGTGGGACATTATATGTCAAAAAACAAAATATAGTAGATCTACATTCTTTTTCAAAGTAAGTAAGTTTAATGCAGTACTATCTTACACTAGACCAGGGCTGTTGAACCCATGATCTGCAGCCAAATGCAGCTCAGTGCTGTAATGAATGTGGCCCAACATAAAATCATAAACTTCCTTAAAACATTGAGATTTTTAAATATTTAATGAAGTTAATGAAGTTTTTATTATTTAAATACCTATCTACACTTCATATTTCCATTTTCTAAAATATTTTTTATTTCAGTGATTAAAACTTCTCAACTTGCTCAATATATTTTAAAAAATTTCTAAATGAAAAGAAGTCAAAGATTATTATGCTATAACATTTTTGCTTATTTGTCATGATGGACATCATATATTATACATTATTTATTAACTTTTTTGCTAAACACCTATTGTTAGAATTAGTATATTTTGTGTGTGGCCAGAGACAATATTTTTCTTCAAATGGGGTCCAAGGAAGCCAAAAAGTTGGACACCCCTGCATTGAAGATGGCAGAAGAAGCAATTGTATGTACACTATGAATGGTAGAATAAAAAATTGGCTCTCATATAGAAGAACCACATAAAATGGTAAATTTATACAAGACTGCATTGCAACAACTTGATGCAGATTGATAGATAATATAGTTACAAAAGTAACTAGGATAATTAAATCAAGAGATTTCCTGGCATGCTGGAAAGTTAACAAAGTGGACTGCCTAATGGTCTCCAAGATTGTTTGGATATGTTAAAAGTCATAAGTTTCCAGTTATGGTAAGGTCCATCATGAATAAAACATTGTTGTCACTGTACAGCTTAAAAAATTATTGTAGCACAGTCTTCCAGTTTTAATAAAGGTTTTAACTACATTGTTGATTCCTCAAAAGGTTTTATAGACAAAAGTTCTAGAGAGAGGACAATACTAGACAAGACAATCTTCATTCTGGATTATGAATCACTTTACCCTTCTACAGAACTTGCTGCAGCATGTATTATGCTCTATAACAGGGGTGGGCAACCTGTTTTTGTAGGGGCCGTATAGAAAAATTTATGGTGGGCCACGGGCCAAAACAAAAACAGGGCCATATAGAAAAATTTATGGTGGGCCACAGGCCAAAACAAAAACAAATTGTATAGAAAAATTTATGGTGGGCCACAGGCCAAAACAAAAACAATTGATATAGAATTTTTTTAAAAAAGAGAAGGTACAGATATGTAAGTATACATAGCGTTATTTAAAAAAAGAGAGAAAGTACAGATATGTAAGTATACATAACGTTGGTATTAGATATAATACCACGAGCCAAAACAAAAACAATTGATAATAATAGTATTTATTTAAAAAAGAGAGCATTGGTATTAGATATAATAAATACAGATATGTAAGTACATAGCATTGGTATTAGATATAATAAAATAATGTGGCTGATGTAAGTATACATAGCGTTGGTATTACATATAATAAAATAATGTGAATAAGTATACATAGCGTTGGTATTAGATATAGATCGGAAGAGCGGTTCAAGCCAAAACAAAAACAGTTGATAATAATAGTATTTATTTAAAAAAGAGAAGGTACAGATATGTAAACTGATGATAATAGTATTTATTTAAAAAAGAGAAGGTACAGATATGTAAGCATAGGTTGATATTAGATATAATAAAATAACGTGGCCCGCGGGCCGGAGGTTGCCCACTATTACATATAATAAAATAATACAGTGTTGCAACTCTAACTAATGAGAAACTTGGGATTGCCTTTCTTTTGCAAGAACTTCAATATCTGATGAAAGTGATTTACAGTTTCTTACTAACAACATAACTCGCCCAAACGATATCCTCAGCTTCTTCACTGAGTTTTAGTAACACAGTTTGTTGAGCAGCTAATTTCTTTTTTAACTTTTCGATTCTATCACTTCTTAGTTGCCCTATTAAACTTCCATATTTTTGAAAATATTTGGTAGTATAATGTCTTTTTAAACTGTACTCTTTTAAAACCACAACGGCTTCATTACATATCAGGCAAATTGGCTTGTCCTTATAAATCCATATTAATATGCGACAGAGAAATTTAGTGACAGGCTGGACAAATCTTGCTTGAGAGCCTCATGTGGCCTGCGGGCCGGGGGTTGCCCACCCCTACTCTACAGATTCATGATTGAGAACTAAAGGACTCCAAGACTGATCAAGGAATATTAAGAGATATCTGCTACTTGATTACATATAATTCCTATTTTGTTTTCAATGATAAATACTATATGCAGAAAAAAGACATGCTATTGGAGGCCCCCTTGAAAGAACAATGGCCAAGCTTATCATTAGATATAAGGAGTGTCAAACTCTTAATGACTTTATGGCCAGTATAAAGTTATACATAAGATATGTAGATGACCTCTGCATCATATAGAAGTAAAAACACAAAGCTACAACTGAGACTATAGAGGCAGAAAGACATAGAACAAAAATAGACCTAATTAATGACAACAACCCAGATCTTGTCCTTTCATGGTGATTAGTGATTGTGTTTTCTCGAACACAATCACTAATCACCATGCTTTTGCTTTATTGCTTTCTTGAGATTCAGGAATTCTTCTTTTTGCTTTCTTGAGATTCAGGAATTCCCAAATTAGTAATTAATTAATTTCTTGAGATTTGAGATTCTAATAAAATGTTTAGTTGAAAAAAATAACTGTTTTAATAAGGATAAAAACAAAATGAGGCAGAAAAAATCATGCAAAATGAAAACAAATAATATTGGGATTTTAGTATTTGTTTTTATTTAATATTTTAATTAAATTGAAAAAATAGATCACATTTCAATAATGTTGAAAAAATAATTTTATTTGTTTTACAATTACTGAGAGTTTTATTAAAATTGCTTTTCAATACACATAATCTATTCATTTATTTGCTAAATGGGTCCTTGTTTGGATACAGAAATTCCATTTTTGGAATTTTTGTGCCCAAACTTATGTGTATATGAGCTTTTTAGCCTATAAGACTACTTACTTTTTACACATCACTATATTTGAGTATCTAGATCAAGAGATACAAACTTACAAGGGGAGGACACAGCTGACCCCCCACCGATTTTGATCCGCTTGCGTATGGTGAAAATACATCAAAAATGAGTGAATACGTGTCCGAGCTTTTCATTGAATATGGCCTTCTAATAGTATTTTTTAACACTTGAAAAATCGAACTTTTGATAATTCAGCTTAAAAGCGATGGATAGATAACAGATCACCAGGTGCACAGATGGCGCACTCGATAAATACGTGGCTCGTAATCTGAAGGTAGTGGGTTCGAATCCGGGTTGATGTGTTTTTTTTTTTTTTATGCATTGAAAAATTATTTTTTATTTTTCATTTTTTTATTTTTTATGTACTGTACATTTTAATTAATTTATTTTAATTATTATTAATTTTATATATATTGGTTATCACATAATTCGTATGCATTAATATATTTATTTACAAAACAAAATACTCTATTACTCTACGGGGATCGTCCGACGAGATAGGGAACGAAGACATAAAAGAATAATGGAAGAATAACGTAATTTTTTTTATTCACTCTCTCCCAGGTTTGATCTCCGGGTCAGATAGCTCTCTCTCTAGCGCATTATGTTAATATTGTGTTTTATTTCCTATTTTTTTAAATAAATATATGTTATTTGTTTTGAATAAGTATCGAAATCTCTCCTATCCTGGATCCTTGCGTCACTTACTCGCGATCCTATTCGAAAGTATGCTATAATTTATCGATATACGTGTTTTTACTCTGACATACATTGTGGGGACCCTACATAAATATATTAATGCATACGAATTATGTGATAACCAATATATATAAAATTAATAATAATTAAAATAAATTAATTAAAATGTACAGTACATAAAAAATAAAAAAATGAAAAATAAAAAATAATTTTTCAATGCATAAAAAAAAAAAAAAAAATGCACATCAACCCGGATTCGAACCCACTACCTTCAGATTACGAGCCACGTATTTATCGAGTGCGCCATCTGTGCACCTGGTGATCTGTTATCTATCCATCGCTTTTAAGCTGAATTATCAAAAGTTCGATTTTTCAAGTGTTAAAAAATACTATTAGAAGGCCATATTCAATGAAAAGCTCGGACACGTATTCACTCATTTTTGATGTATTTTCACCATATGCAAGCGGATCAAAATCGGTGGGGGGTCAGCTGTGTCCTCCCCTTGTTAGTTAAATATTTAGGACTCTCCTATTTTGGCTATATAATTTTCTAAGAGAGCTCTATAGTCACTTGTCATTGAGTGAAGATTGGAGTTTTGGGGGAGAATTGAGGGCTAGTTATTCACACATTCTTTGATCAGATCACACTATACTATATCCCCTATTTACTATAGATATTATTAGACGAAATTGTTACTTTGGAGAATGACTGATGGGAGAAAAACAAGATATTTGTTTGGTTTTGTTATATAAATGTCATTGCAAATCTTCCTATGGTATAACATCCATAACGTGGAAAACAAACATAAATCTACAAAAATAAAATCTTTAAAATTGCAATAAATGAATTATTTTTGTACAATTTATTGATCCATGTGTTATTTTAGGCTTATATGCCTGTTTTAAGTATTATTTTGTGATTAGTTTCAGATAATTTTCTTTTTGAAATATAAAATTAGTAGAAGTGACATGGATAAACCACATAACTTATTAGCTTAGTTTATTGACTCAAAAATGTTGTAAGGCCAAAATAATTAATATATTGCTATCAAATTTTTAGGGTACAAATTCACAGAATTTTTCTTAATTCCCAAGATTTATAAGAATTTTTATCAAGAATCAAGAATAAAATTTTCTTGTAAATCTAGAGATTTCTTGAGACAAGAACCTTGAGCACAATCACTAATGGTGATGATGTACTAAATATAACATTTAAGATTTTGCTCTCTACATACAGTCTTAACTTATATATTGTACTAGACTCTTTATTCATTTTTTATGATCTTTTAATTATATTTTTATTTTAGTTTCTTTGTATACATAACCTAAACTTTACATCTAATTTTAATTAATATACCACTATTTTATTTTTTATTTATATATTTTTGTTTTTACAAATGACTATTAATAATATATTCCCTCCTTTTTTGTTTTTGTTGTTAAATTTGTGTTTAAAAGAACTTTTTTATGCTTAATTAATTTTTGTATTTTAAATATCTTCAAATTAATGTGTTCTATAGCATATATTTGATTATTCTAGTACTAATGAGGGTCTGTGAGAGAGAATCTGTAAGAGTAAATAAAAAATTGTTTCCTGCTAATAGTGCTTGCTATTTGCATGATTCTATTAAAAAAGCAGACAGATTTATGATTGTGAAATTACACTTTTCAAAATGTTTTTATATATAGTAGACTTCTGATTAATCAGGATAATTAGGAAATTACTTTCCCTGGATAAACCATTGTTTTAAAGCAAAAAAAAAAAAAAAATCTATGCTATTTCTGTATATGCAGAATATAAAAAAATCTATGCTATTTCTGTATATTTCTTGAAATTAATTTGGTTAAGGCTTTCTCCAGCTAATCTGCAAAATATTTTAAAAATATGCATTTAATACAAAAAATAAATAAATTGCATATAAACATATTTATTCATATGTTCTAATATTTATTGAAAAAGACACAAGAAATTTGTTAATTTTTAGCAAAAACTTATTGCAATATTTGTAATTTTAATTTGATTCTAATTCTAATCACTAATTATTTAATATTTAATAAAAAATAAATCTGGGTCATTTAAAAATCATTCAGATATTGCAACTAAAATAAAACATCATTTATTATGGGTTTGGATTAAACCTGGATAATCAGGAGTCTAAATATATTAAATATAAACATATATATGATAAATACAAATTTAAGCACACTATACTATATTTTGCATCATATATTTATAGAATGGAAAAAATATGTATTCAAAAAGTTATAAATTCTTATGGTTGGTTGGAAACTGATATACTTTGTAAAATAGCAATGTATTTAGCTAGCCAAATTTAAAATAAGCCCATTAAATATGAATGTGAAGCTGAATTTACATATGTGAGATGTTATATAATTAGAGAGAAGGTTATATAAAGAAATAGTTTAGTTTCAAAGAAAATTTTAAGATTTTAAAATTTATTGAGAAAAATTAATTTTCAATATGAAAACTGATATCAATGTAAGGAAATTTTTAGGTATTTCATTAAATAATTTTTTGTTTTGTATTTCATGGCAAAATTTATTAAAAAAAATATTAGAATTTTAAATAATACTTTTACCTGTGATATATCTTTTTTTTCTTTAAGCAAATAAAATAATTCTCCTTGCAGAACTACCCAAACTGGCCTCCAAGAACGATCACTTGCACGCTAAAACATATTAAACATAATATTTAAAATATCTTATTATTTCTTATATATAATTTTATCATTTCTTAAATTATATAATAACATAATATTTTTTATGATGGGAGAAAATTAAAAATTTTTTCTTATACAGTCAATCCCTAACTTATGTGATTTTGACTTGCATGAATCCCATACTTATGCTACTAACCAATCCTAACCCATTTTCAAAATAACATTATCCAAATTTCAGAGTTACTTTAGTTGTTAGCAATTGTTTTTTTTGGTGAACTGTATCAGCTGGATGGTTGCATGGTAAAGCATTTATTTACTAATTTTAAGAATTCAACTTCAATTCTGGATCTCACACCTCCAGTTTTTTAGAAAGATTTATGGGCCAAGCCCATTGAACCTCATCTTCAACCTTATGTTGATCCTATCACTAATGCTTGCTAGTTTATGATAAATGCAAGTAAATAGTAAATAATGCCTTATCTATTTCACATAATTTTTCATCATATATATGCTTTTCCACATAGTATGCAGTATTAAAACAGACTTTTATTCTGAACACAAAATGCTATATATCATCTTGTGGAATCTCAAAATTGAAAGCCTATGATTGTGGAAGGATTATATTTGTATGTATTCTGATAATTTCTTTTTTATAATTCCTTTTTTTCATAATTTTATGTGTATTAAAAATAATTAATTTAACATAAAAACTACAAAAAGTAACTTTCAGAGTTTTGTTAATCACTATCCACCAGAGGGATGAATACAATAGTGTATTGAATTGCAATCTACATTCATGAAATTACATAGGAAATTTTTAATTATAAATAAAGATTTAATACTTGTTAATTAACTTATAGACTTTTATTCTGAATACAAAATACTATACTGTACAATATTGTCTTGTGGAATCTCAAAATAGAGTGTCTATGATTCTGGAAGGATTATATCTGGATGTATTCTGATAATTTCTTTTCAGATTATAGTAGCAGCTAGATATCATCAAATACAAATATTGCATTATTATTCAATTTTATATGAAGAAAATTGAATCGAAAAATTTTTATAACTGACTTATTTTAAATACAACTGAGCTCTATTTAAAATTCTTATTAAAAATAGGAGGTATATTAAAAATAATTAATTTAAACATAAAACTACAAAAAATAACTTTCAGATTTTTGTTATTCACTATCCACCAGAGGGATGAATACAATAGAGATGAAATTACATAGGAAATTTTTAATTATAAATAAAGATTTAATACTTGTTAATTAACTCTTTTAAATTAATATTTTTACAGTTGATAATACATATAGTAAAAAAATACAATACAATAAGTTTTAAGATAAATAAAACAGACAGTGTATACCAATGATGGCCAAATTGCAACTTGCGAACCACATGCAGGTCTTTGATACCTTCAGTGTGGCTCCATACTATGAACTTCAATAGTTAATACAGAGCAAATACTTACTTAATTAAAAATAATAATATATTTGTAATTCAAATAAATCCAAACAACTTGCCAAATTTAACCCTTGAGATACACAACAGAATTCCAATAAGTATGATCCTATTTTTTGATACTGTTAAGTTTTGTATTCTATTAAGTACTTTTCAATGAAGTATAGAAATTGTTTAATTTTTGGAATCCTATTCAGTCCAATTTTATCATTATTGTGCTTATTTGTTCAAACAAATTCACTTAATAATAGAATTATCCCATTAGCAATTTATTCATTCAGAATTCAATCAAAAATTTATGCAAATCAAGAAAGAAATGTTCCCTAACAAATAAATTTATTATTACAGAAATAAAATATTTTTAACAATTATAATATAATATTAAGCTAAAAATAAGAGAAATTTTAGGATAGAATGAAATTTGTAAAGTTAGATATGCTTCACTAGGAAATTTTTACCATTAATGATAAAATACAGTATAGAATTATATTTATCTTTTCATCTTTTATTGCATTGACATTCATATTGATTTATACTGACTAGATTTTTAAAAGCTAAACAAAAATTCATCTAGCAGAAAGACAATTCTCTCATCCCTCTGGTGGAGAGTATTGTTTGAATAAATTGAAAAATTAAAAATTTATGAAGTGAATTTTTTCTAAAATATTTTATAGATATTATTTATATTTATTTCCGTTAAAAAAGTCTAACTGAATTTTTCTAATGCAAATTGTGAATAAATACAGGAAAGTACTGTTTGTAATACAATGTAATAACATAAAATTCCATTTAAAAATTTCTTATAAGTAAAACAGGTTAATAAACATGTTAATATTCTTGTAAATAACATATTGTAAAGTAATTTTTTAGTATAATCTAAATACAGTACATGTATTTTAAAATTATGTAATAGTCAAATGTTTTCCTTTCAGGTGTAAATTAACTCTTTATGCCATTGATTCCTATGGAAAACTTTTGCAGATTAATTAGTAAAGTAAGTTGGGATTGACTGTATAACCATATGCATTTATATCATACAGACAAAATACAATAAAATCCCGATTACCCAGCATAAATAGTAATTAGAATATGCCAGTTATTTGAATGTGTTGATTATATTTTATACAATCTTAACAGAATTTCACAAACTACTTTTGAATGCAACCCCACTTTCTAACTGGTAACTTGGTGAAACCCCATTTATTGGAGCTTTAACTTTTCATTTCTTTTTTTTCATTTACCAGTGCATTTCAGATTGAAAATCAATTATATTCCAAATCCTACATATTAATCTAAAGAGAATATATCATGTGTTTGGCAAACTTGTGATGGATTCCTAACTTCTTACAACTGTATAGACTGAAATTCTGCTTTACAATATTAATCAATTCCAGAGACCACACTGCATTTTTAAAATATTATATAAAGATCCAATAAATTATTGTTTTTTGTAATTTGATTCAAGATTTCAAAGCTGAAATTTTCATCATATAATTAAGCTGTTTTCTTCTCTAACAGCAATTTTAAAATGAAAATATATATTGTTTCATATAAAATATTAAATAAATATTAAAATGTGATAAAAAAATTAAAAAACAAGAAAACCAAGGAAAAAACAAAAAATACTAATGAACTCATTTTTTTTCACTAAAATATTGTTTAAAATGAATAAATGCAAGTTATAAACAATTACAAACAGATGAGAATAAATGCAGAAGACAAAAGTATTTAGATTTGAGGGGATGAAGTTGGTGGAGAGACTACATACTGCTTCTTGCTACTTCCTTTTCTTTATAGATTTTCAAATAACTTAATATATGATCTTCAATACTGTTCAAGCTAGCACTGATTAAAAGTGGAAAAAAAACATAAACAACTTAGCGCTTTCAACTTTATTAAGTCCTCTTCAGCTATACTTTACATATAGAGATTGTCGAACATAAGAATGTCATAATTCTTCTTTTAATGTTTAATATGATCTTCAAGTTTGAAGATCAACAGATCATTGGTTTCAATATATCAGTTTCTTTTTGCTATTCTCTTTTTGCAATGTCCAAGTAGCAAATAATCTTTAATTTCTTGAGATGTTACTATATGATTATGCTCTTTATGCTTCCATCTCTATTGTCATGCTAATCATCATCTTTGTTATCAATTTCCTTCATGATCTTTAATTATATTTATAATTTTTACATCAATCTCAAAAGTCAATAATTCATTAAGACAATTTCCTGTTCTAGAATACTTTTGGCCTTAGATCCTTCAAATTTATGGACAACAGAAAACCACAAATTCTTTCAGGTTGTATTAACCCATTCAGTGCCTATGATATGCAAAGATATTGTGATCTATTCACATTTGTATGCCTTTGGCTAAGGTTTAGATATCAAAACAAATTGATAAAATAATCATAAATAGAATTAAAAAATTTAATCCTGATTTTATCAATCAGCTATTGCAAATCAGTTTTTTTTTGTGTTTATTAATTGAAAATATCCACTTTTGCAAAGGCGCTAATTCTAACGAATATCAATAATATTAATTACAACCTAAACCTAATGGTCTAACGACTCTGCAAATTCCAGAGTTCGGCCTGAGCTCAGGTCTTTATTAATTTCTAAATTAAATATAATTAAATCAAAACAATCTAACAACAACACATTTAACTGGCAAAACAAAATCGGATACTTACAACTATAAGTAACAAACACGTGTTAGATCTAAACTGACTAAACAAAAAACTGCCTAAACAAAAAACTGCCTAAAAACTCCTAACCAAAAAACGCTGTTAGAAACTTATGCTAGTAAATTGAATAAATTCTCAAAACAAGTTAAATAACAAAAAATATAAATTTATTAGATTCCAAAACACTTACAAAAGTGTTAATTAAAGCTTCATTTAAACGATAATAAAGCAACAATCAATTAATCAACAAAACTTGTTTAATCAAACTCAAATATCCAAAAATCTGATTATTCACAAGAAATAAACCTTAAATACTACTTAACTTCTAAGACCTCCACCACCGAAACAAAACTGCAAGCAATCGTAGATCTTTACAAGAATTCGAATGTCACTCAGCCAATTTCACTTTAGAAGCAACACCTCACTTTGTCGTTGGTTGCTTCTGTTTTTATACCGAGTGACTTACAATCCTGCACTTTGCTCATTTGCATAAGTTCACGTAACAATATCAAATTTATTAGCTTACAGAGTAATCAATTCATGTCATCCATTTTACAACTTAATTATATACCGAACAAAACATTGATACGAGATCATTCTTATATTCTCATATCAGATCAGTGGTAAAACTTATTTAAATTTAAATGACATCATTAGCCGAGGAAGCTCATCTGGAAGACGAATGTCCATCCGTAACAAGTAATTGCTAAATACCGAGATGGAGAATGTGGAAGTAAGTCAACTCTTAAACTAAAATATAATATGTTAGATAATATTGAAAATAACGATAAATAATAAAAGAGCATAATAAAATAAAAGAGGACAGGTCAGAGTTAACTTCTTCACAAATTCAAATCAGTCTCAGTAGAATTTGGATTTTTTTTTACCCCATTTTGTTGATTTTTAATCCAATATATAAGTTATTCTGGTTTTGGGATGAAATAAATGATATTTTTAAAATTTTAAGTAATAATTGAAATTTTTCATAATAGGGGCTATAAAATGATTAAAACTAAAAAAATGTTATACAACCCCTGGCAAAAAGTATTGCATATGATGTATAGCTTAACAATTTTAATGTTCAAGCATTTTTGATATAGTAATAGAATACACCATCAACTTTACTTAATAAATATTTTATTTGTCTACTGTTACACTACTTGTATAAAAATTTTTGTGAAGATCAGCTTTTGAAAATTAACAAAGAACAAATATTTAAAGAAAACCTCACCTTAGAAAAAATATTTCAAGGCAAAAATGATGGGAAAAAAGTTTTGCATATTTGTTCAAAATACTATTAACAGCCAACTTAGTATTTAGTAGGGCCACTTTTGGTCTTGATGACAGCTTTGATACATGCACTTTTTATTATGTTTCATTTTTAATTCAATAGTTGTAAGCATGTGATGATGGTAGGGGATTCTTTTTCAAGTACAAAAATTAGTTTCTCGAGAATCTGTTTTTGATAATGCATTTTAAGATTTTTTTATTACACTTTGATCCATTGGTTGTAATTTTGATGTTGTGTTTGGAGGAAAAAATACCAGGTTCACATTTGTTAATTTTTTTGTTATAGAAGAAGGATGTGCAGGACAGTTGTCTACAAAAAGAACAACTTTTCTCTTCTGTCTTGTCATTTTTTTATCAAAATTAACTAACCACTTCTCAAAAATCTCACTTGTCATCCATGATTTCTTATTGTATCCATAATTAACTTCTAATAACCACTCCTTTAAAACATCTTGGTTGCTTGCTTTTATCAATAAGCAAAATTTTAAGTTTTTCTTTTCCAGACATATTGGCATAAAGGATAACAGTTATTTGTTCCTTGCTATTTTTATCTCCATAGCATTTATCATCTTTAAAAGTTAGAGTCTTATTTGGTTTTACAACTTAATTATATACCGAACAAAACATTGATACGAGATCATTCTTATATTCTCATATCAGATCAGTGGTAAAACTTATTTAAATTTAAATGACATCATTAGCCGAGGAAGCTCATCTGGAAGACGAATGTCCATCCGTAACAAGTAATTGCTAAATACCGAGATGGAGAATGTGGAAGTAAGTCAACTCTTAAACTAAAATATAATCATTTAGATAATATTAAAAATAATGATAAATAAGTAAGAGAGCATAATAAAATAAAAGAGGACAGGTCAGAGTTAACTTCTTCACAAATTCAAATCAGTCTCAGTAGAATTTGGATTTTTTTTTACCCCATTTTGTTGATTTTTAATCCAATATATAAGTTATTCTGGTTTTGGGATGAAATAAATGATATTTTTAAAATTTTAAGTAATAATTGAAATTTTTCATAATAGGGGCTATAAAATGATTAAAACTAAAAAAATGTTATACAACCCCTGGCAAAAAGTATTGCATATGATGTATAGCTTAACAATTTTAATGTTCAAGCATTTTTGATATAGTAATAGAATACACCATCAACTTTACTTAATAAATATTTTATTTGTCTACTGTTACACTACTTGTATAAAAATTTTTGTGAAGATCAGCTTTTGAAAATTAACAAAGAACAAATATTTAAAGAAAACCTCACCTTAGAAAAAATATTTCAAGGCAAAAATGATGGGAAAAAAGTTTTGCATATTTGTTCAAAATACTATTAACAGCCAACTTAGTATTTAGTAGGGCCACTTTTGGTCTTGATGACAGCTTTGATACATGCACTTTTTATTATGTTTCATTTTTAATTCAATAGTTGTAAGCATGTGATGATGGTAGGGGATTGATGATGATGATCTTTGTTTATGACATCACTAACTTGCTTCAGTTTCAAGAAGTCAGCTATAAAAATTTTGAAAATAGCACATCAACATATGTCGCTACATCCACTATTGCTAAATACAACATATATTGGATTTAGAAGCAGTGTTAAACAACATTAATAATTCTGAAATTATTCAAACTGCCTACTCAGTGATTATAATATAGACTATAATTTTGTTTATTGAATTGTTAAGTTCTTAAAAGTCAGATTTTACTGCATATTAGTAAATCAAAAACACCACTATGATATATTGACCTACTATTAGACTTTGTAATGGAATAGTATTAAATGCACTGTTGTTTATTTTTTACATGAATCTTATATAAGATTTTTAATCTTAACTGAACAACTTATTGTTAGATATCCAGATCATAAACTACTTGCTAACTCAATCTATCCATAAATTTTGTATTCATGATATATTCAGAAATTGATTGTTCTTTTAATTAAAACATTTACATCTATTATCATTCTTTTCAATTCAATGACAGATAAAGATCTTGAAGTAATTTTTGACAAGAGGATAAACTTCAAATATTGTATAGACATAATTATTAAAAAACTAAATTCAACTGTAAGTTTAATTTAGCATAGCTTTAGAAACATTATAGACAGTAATATATGCAGAATTTGGATTAATGCAATGATCTTAAGTATCATCAATCTGTAATAATAATATATTGCTACATCCTCTTGATATTTACAAATATTAGTTCATAAATATGAAACTACAATTAAATCATATCAAAAATATCAAGCAATAAAACTTCTCCATAGGTGGGGGCAGAATTCATTTACTACCTAAAATGCATATCACATTGCAAAGTCGCGAATTCTCACGAAGATCAATAATACTAATTACAAACTAAACCTAACGGTTCTAACGACTCGGAAATCCAGAGTTCGGCCTGAGCTCAAGTCTTCTTCTAAACTCTAACTTAAAAATAATTAACTTCAAAACAGTCTAACAACAACTAACGTTAACCGGTGAAAACAAAACCAGAAATCAGAACTTACAACTAGAAGTACTGATTAAGTGTTAGATCGAAGAACAATAAAACGATGTTAGATGTATACTAATAAATTGAATAAATTCTCAAAACAAGTTGAATAACAAAAATTATAAATTTATTAGACTCAAAACACTTACAAAAGTATTAATAAATGCTTTATTGGAATGATAATAAAGCAACAATCAATTCAACAACAAAACTTGTTTAATCCAATTCAAATATCAACAATCAACTATTCACAAGAAAGAAACCTTAAATTCTACTTAATTCTACTACCTCCACATCCGATACAAACTTCAAACAATTGCAGACCTTTACAAGAATTCGAATGTCAACACCTCGGTGAATCGTTGGTTGCGTCAGCTTTTATATCAAGTGATGTACAGTCCAGTGTTGCTTCATTTACATAAATATACGTAACAAGTTTAAATTTATTAGCTTACAGAGTTATTCATTCATGTCATCCTCTTTACAATTCATTTATATATCGAACAAAACATCAATATGGGATCATTCTTATTTTCTCATATCGGATCGGATCAGTTAGATTAGATGATGACGTCATTACCTGGGACAGCTCTTCCGGAGGACGGTTTTTGATTCCGTAACATGTGATTGCTAACTACGACAGAGAAAGTGGAAATAAGTCAACTCGTAAACTAAAATATAATATGTTAGATAATAATGAAAATAACGATAAATAATAAAATGTATAATAAAATAAGACAGGTCAGAGTTAAGTTCCTCACATCATGAGATAAGTATTTCATACCTCTTCTTCTAATAACCTGTCACACTTCTCCAGCAGGATCTTTTCTCACTTTCTTCATGCTTTGCCATATTCTTCTCATTTCATCTTTTATTCTTTAAAGGATTAAACTATCAAGTGCATACTCTTTTGCACTAAAAGTATCTACTGCATTTTTTCTGTGAATGAGTATAAGAATTCACCAACTGTCTAAGCTGCTTGTCTCTTCTGATAATGATCTGTCACATTTTTTCTGGCAGGAACCTCTCTCTTTTTTTTTCTTACCTGTATTTTTCTAACTTCATCTTTTATCTTTTAAAAGATTAAATCACTAAATATATCTTCTGCTCTTTCACTAAAACTAACTATTGCATCTTTCAAACATTATCTTGATAGGTAGGACATTAAAACGACTAATAAATTCATACCAGAAGAATAAACTATTTTTATTTTATCTATATGGATTTCTGGATTTTGCTTTTTAGTAGTATTTAAATAGTTAATAGTGAACTATTTCAAAGTTCAGAAAAAAATTACAAGATTTCATGAACTTATACAAGCCTTATACCCTCTAATCAAATTAACTAAATACAACAGAACTTTTTTATTTGAGCAGCAAAAATTTGGAACCAACAATTTTTAAATTTTTATAAGACCTTTTTTTTTTTTATATAAATTTTCACACTGTGAGATTGTCTGTGGTATTCTTCACTAATTGAATAAAAGTGATTATTATACAGTTATAAATTCAAAAAATATATAATCAATATAATTTTAATTAAACTTAAATATAAATTATAGTAATTATTCAAATTTATTTTTCTAAAAATATATTATTTTTGATTCAATACTTATTTTTTAAAATAAACATACTTTTCCTTCAAAATTTACAATTTTACATATAAACCATCCTTGATGAATAAAAGGATCATCATCTTTTTCTTCAGTACATACTGATGGATCAATAGCCTGTTTAATTTTTGGTGTCTGAAATATTTAAAAACATATATTACTTTGAAAAGTTTATTAATTATTTTTTTTTTATTCCTATTTATTAAAGATAATATAATTTCTTTAATTTTTCATTCTTTCATGAAAAAATACTAAATTAGTTCAAATATAAGACAACAATCTGAAACAATAAAATGTAGATTCCTTTATGTTTTGAATCTTTGATATAAATGTTCAATGAAAAAGTGAGGATTTTTAACAGAAATTGTCATTTTTTAAAGATATATAAAAAATTAAATTTTAAGTAGATTTAGGAAACATTTTTTCTGGATCATTCTAAATTTTTATATAAAATAAAATTTTAAAAAGTTAATAACATAAAAAAAATTATCATTATTATTTTATTAATATCATTGAAAAAATTCTTATTCAGATTTGCATTGGATGCAATAACTTTTCATTTTATCAATTGTAAAAAAAATTCCCTTTTTGGTTTTTTTATCTTTTCATTTGTCATCTATATAATAATTTGTTTATTCTCATTAGTGTCATGTACATTTTTAGATTGAAATATCACAAAGACTAAGAAATTTTATAAATCCTTTTGATTTACATTTCAATGAGTTGCACTTAGATTTAAGACAAATACATATTCTAAAAATATATACATAATTTCAAATATTGACAAAACATTATAACTTATTCAAAAGATGGCACAATGTGTCTGCCCAGAACATTCTGATGAATGAAGTTACATCATTGCTTTATCTCACTTACAATAATTATGCATAATTCAATACTTAAAAAGAACATATAGTAATTAAAATAACACAAAAATCAATAAACTCCACAAGCATTTTCCATTTTAGTGTAAAAGTCTCTATTTAGTTTAGGGGAGATGTCATAAGTATTATTGATTAAAAAAAAAGAATAATCTTTTTTAATCAATAATGCTTATGACATCACACTGTTTCATATGTGAGAAAATAAAATTGTATCTCCCCTTTCTGATCTGTATAACCATTTGCCAATGAATAGTTTCATCAAATAACTTTAGGTAAATTCAGAAGTGATTACTTGATCATCAAACAGCCTAACTATACATCTCCTTCATCCATTCACCTTGGTTGACAGCTCATAAGTATAAATGAAATACCAAAATATGTTCATCTTTAAATTTTTCTGAGAGATGTGTCTGTTAATCAAGATATCAATCTATAATCATCTGTTAAAAATTAGATAGTTCTATTGATGAAAACACTCACAATGAATATACAGTCAAATCTTTTTAAACCGCCCCTCTATAAACTGCCACCATCGTTATTTGCCTGATGAAAGCCAATAACAAATCTCCTCCTTTATGTTAAAACATGAAATTCCCTCTATAAACTGCCACCTCACTAATCGCCAACTGCCACTCATTTCTGGAGGCAAAACCATTTCATTAGTAGACAAATCAGTTGTTTAAACCACCAAAACAATCGAATGGCAAGGTCAACCAACACAAATAGAAACACTAGAGAAGATGGCAATTAGGTAATTTATCTGTTAACATTTATTAGACTGTAATCTCGCATCTGTGACTATTCACATCCCTGTTTTCAAAATGAGCTATTCCAAAACTTTAAACAAATTTTTACAAAATAATCGTTTAAAATAGAAGACTGGAGAGCCATAACCTCGACTTTACAGAAGAAGAAGAACAGTTTAAACCGTATTTTTATAAATCAACTGTTGTGAGTATCGTTGCTGTTTCTTACTCGGAAAAATGTCAAAAACAACATTAGATGTTCACAAAAAGATTTTAATTTGTGAATATAAAAATAAAAATCCTTCTGCTATTCAGCAATTTATTTCTATCACCTTTAATTAAATGAAACATTGTCATTCTAGTCTATACATGTTTTCTCACATGTTACCATAAACCCTCCATAAACCGCCACCTTCCTTTACTGCCAGAGAGGACCTTCGAACCGATGGTGGCGGCTTAAAGAGGTTTGATGTATGTCAACAATCATTTCTCAGAATAACAAATGGCAATAACATGTGTGGATCAATCATTGATTAGATTAATTAGCAATAGTAAAATGACAAAAAAAATAGTAGTAGACATGAGGAGTATAGAAATAAATTACTTGCAAAATGATCTTGAGCCCCAAGAGAATTCAATTTTAATGATTGTCCATCAAAAATGGTATCAAATGAAAGAGATCAACATTCATAAAAAAGATCAGGGGTCAAATCTGAGTTTTTGAGATATATAATTTTATAGATTGCTATAATAATGACTATTTACTATACAGTATAGAGATTAAAGATTTATTTGAAATCAATTAAATAACATGATCTATAGAGATTTTTATAGAGAAGAGAATCATTCTCTTCAATTTATATACAGGGCAGTCAAAAATTGGAAATATTCTGAAAATAGTAAGATTCACTAGCTTTATCATGCTATGTTTCCATTATATCTTTGCTCCAGCCATGCAATCTGACATATTTGTTACTAACAAAGATTGTTATCTTACTAATTCTTTCAATCATTTTGTTGAAATATGTGGATATGCATGATCATATATAATTTAATATTTTTTAGATATTTAAATATTGGATACTGCACAAATATGATTGAAAATTCATAAATCTGTCTCATTGCACTAGTACTATATCCTATGGAAGAGCAGGGTACACTATATTTATTTCTAAAAAAATACCTATTTTTTCTCAATTCTATTTTTAAAACTATATGGATGTAAGTGAATGTTTATATTTAAGTATATTCAAAAATATTAATTTATTGGGCAATTTACAAATAAAACAGAAATGTGTACTGTCTGTCCAGCTTAGTCATGATCATCGACGCAAGTATGCATGTGCTAACTGAACGAGTCCAGTGACAAAATAGGGATGACAGCTTCACACATGGATGTTTTCAAACGCAAAAACTGAAGTTGAATGGAAGTTTATTGTAATGTCGAATGCTAAATGATTAGCAAGTATGCATGCGCTAACTGAACAAGTCCAATGACAAAATAGGAATGACAGCTTCACACATGGATGTTTTCAAATGCAAGATAACTGAAGTTACTTTGCACATGGATGTTTTCAAACGCAAGATAACTGAAGTTGAATGGACTTATTGTAATGTTGAATGCTAAATGATTAGTTTTGACGTTGGAAATAATATATTTAATGCACATAGATGTTTTCAAACGCAAGATAACTGAAGTTGAATGGAAGTTCACACATGGATGTTTTCAAACGCAAGATAACTGAAGTTGAATGGAAGTTATGTAATGTCGAATGCTAAATGATTAGTTTCGAAGTTGGAAATAGTATATTTAACAGAAGTTATTGTAATGCTAAATGATTAGTTTTGACATTGGAAATAGTATATTTAACAGAATGATAAAATGATTAGATATGACGTTGGAAATAGTATATTTAACAGAACTTAATATATTAATTCAATAGATGTTGGAAATAGTATATTTAACAGTACTTAATATAATATTAATTCAATAATTTTTACCTAATAAAATATAATCATTATATACATCCGGAATCCCTTTCGTGTTTGGACTCATCCAGCTTAGCTAGGCGTGGCTTTCGTGGAAGGACAATAGACTGATCTTTAATAGCAAATAAACATGATGGCCATTATTGTACATATCAATTAATGTTAAATGAAAATATAGGGATTTATACACTGATATTTCTGATCAGCATATTGTGCATTTTCTGATAGTTCTGATCATTTAGAAAATATAGGATGATTATTCTATAACTGATTTTAGATACCAGATTTGTATTCTCAGTAATCACATTTACTTTCATTGGATGTAGCAAAATTTTTGTTGAGATTTAAAAATGGCAGAAACTTTTAATATTTCTTTGATATTTTCTACCAAAAAACACTTCATATTGTAAAGAAACATATGCAACATAACAAGACTGCATCCTGCTTTCTATCCAACTGTTTCTTCATCCTTTACCATGAAGTTTCAATGCTATAAATCTGGAATTTTGTTTAAGTGGCCATATTTATTCCAATAGTGATTTGGATTTGAAAAATTTTTTAAATTATAAAAGAAATAATTTTTTTCAAAGAATTTATTTTTTCTAATACTTGAAAGTTGGGAAATTGGCTTATACACACATTTCAAATTTTTATCAATATTTACACTCTGAAGTTAGAAGAATACCATATACAGGAGCAAATACAATAATATCAAATATGCAAAATAAACTAACTAATTATTACTTGCTATTAATTTCTATTGTTAATATTTTTTAATGCATTGAAAAAATTAAATACAGTAATACCCCAACTTATGCAAACTCGGAGTTATGCGGTCCTTGATTTTTTCATTTGGCAACAGTGCCCCATGCTATTTTTTTGTGATACACATTGCACATGTTTCGTGCAAACTATACATGCATGATTACGATTCTACGATCAACGAAAGTTAAGATTATTTTGTTATACATTTTCTAAACCCTTAGAAAAACTATATCATCCAAATGAAGTAAATCTGATTCTCCTGCACTTAATAAGAAAAGGAAAACAATATCTTTGGAATGTAAACTTAACATTATCAAGAATTTTGATAATAGAATGAAAATTTGTGAATTGGCAAAGAAATTTCAGCTACCTTAATCCACAGTAAGAACTATCATAAAAGATAATGAAAGAATTCTCAATACGGTGAAAAATGCTCAATTCTTGAATTAAAGCATAATTCGTAAATGTCATGTTATTATTGCTGAGATGGAAAAAATGCTGAAATTATGGTATGATAATTAAGTAAAATGAATAATTTTTATCTAACTCATTTATTTTTTTAATATTTTGTATTAATATGTATAAAGAACTGCAATTTTATTAAATATTTTTCTTCTAAACTACTGTTTTTGTTAGTCCTTGGTCCCAAATAAACCAAATTTATATGTATTTATATGCAAAGTTGTACCCTGACTTATGCGAATTCGACTTATGCAATTTTCGTCAGTCACACCTATCGTGCAACTTCGGGGTATTACTATATTTCAAAATGCTTCAATACTTTTATCATAATCCAGAAAAATAAAAAAAAGATTGCATTTACCTTTTCTCCAAAAAATGCTTTTAGTTTTTTGATTCTTTGTTCAGTTGGGGTGCTATAAAATAAATTAATATGAAAATAAGTAAAAACAGATAAAATAATTATTTTTAATAAATATATAAGATAGGATAATATATGTATGTATGTATGTGTTCTTCAAGTTAAAAACTTAATTTGTATATAAGTTTTGTGTTTAATTTGAGTTATTTATAACTCAGAAACTGCTATTATTTAACCCCTAAAAGTAGTAGTGGAATAGGGGGAGCCTACCCAGCCCAAGCACTGCAACCAACAGTGGTCCATTGTGCACAACCCCTAAAAGTACTAAAATAAATTATAAATAAAACAATCTTCTATTACTTCAAATTAAATGGCTTTTATTCCAAAAATTCTGCTAAATTACAAACTAAACACTTAAAAACAAAGCACTAATTGTAGTTAAATCCAAAAATTAAGGATAAACATTTATTTAAAAAAGTTTTTGATCTTCCAAAAAGATCCTCTTCAGTTTTCTGTTCTCAGAATATAAAAGTTTAAATGTAGTTGATTGTATATTCAATTGCATACATATATTGACTTGCAATATAAAATGAAAATTCTATAAATTTTAGTTAAATGACAGAGCAATAAATACTATATGCTAAATCAGCAAATAATTAGTAAAGATTTTTGTCATTAAAAAATAATTTAAAACAAAAATCATATACTATTCAAACAGAATCAACATATGAATAATTGCATATTATACTTTATGCTATATTGCCAAGCCTTAGAAATGGATATGCTCAGTTAATCATTAATAACTACAGCAAAATTCTTTTGTGCTATTACTAATGATTCTTCTAGGAATAAATCTTTGTTACTTGAATACTTTTATACAACTCTTGCTTCATTCCACATAATTTGTAAGTTATTCTCATAGAATCTCTTAGTCAGAGGGGTAGAGAGATTGCCATTCATTATATTACATTTATATTCTTTAATCCTTAAGAATAAGTTCATAGATGTTATGCCTACATATTCTTCATGTTGATTAAGTATTATATTATGAATATGTATAATATAAACCCCCAGAGTACTAAATCAAGAAATTTATACTTTTGCAATATGTGCAATCATTCATTTATGAAGATAAATAGTTTTATATAATTGCAAAATCTTTTTGAAAATGAAGTATGTAACAGTTACTCATATCAGAATATGGTATGCTGATTTAATAATGGTTCCTCTAGTAAAAGCAAAGGTGAATTTTTTTACTGCAAAAATTTCATTCATTAGATTTATTTATCTAATCTGATTTATATATCTGATACAATCAGTGAAGAGAATAAGGAAATCGTAAAAGCAATCAACTACTCATATAACTAAAGTAGTGATAAACTGGTCATGATTTATTTTTTTACTATAATTGCTAATTAAAAAACTATGCTAATTACTATGCTAATTAAAAAACAGTACAAATCAGTAAGTGATAAACATCTAAATAATGAAAAATTTATTAAAATAATTTGAGGAATCAGTATACAAAAAATGTATTAAAATACAAATTAGAGATTATAAATTATTATACAGGGTGGAAGAAAAGTTTGTCTTCTCCAAATAATTATCACATATTTCAAAAATCTGTTAATGCCTACAAATAGGACAGGGGTGGCAAACCTTTTTCTGCTGGAGTGCCAAAAATTAAAAAAAGTTATATTTCTTAATGTACTAACGTGCCAGATAGTTTGTTATAGGAACAGGACCATGCGTAACTTCGAGGTATTACTGTATTATTAAACTATAAGTGAATACTGTATAATCTACATTAAATAAAATTCTCTTTAAACATCACTAATAAGAGATCTTTTCAGTCACATTCTAATCCAAAAATTTATTTTAATAATAAATATATTGATATTGGATTAAAACGGAAAGATATGTTCAATGCTCTTGAAAAGAAATAGTTATCTTTTATATTTATTGAGAAAAATTCAACTTAGTTTTTGAATTCTGAAATGTTATAATAATAATTTTTTTCCTGTTATAATAGCTAAAATTTAATTCTCATTTTCTTGTTAAAAATGAACATGATTATTTTAATTACAAAATATTTCTTTCATATCCAGAGTAAAACGTTATCTTTCTCATAGCGCTTATTAAAGGGATTTAGTTTTTAAGAATCTCATGCATGATATATCACTTATTGGTAGAATGCTACAAATCATTTAATTGTTCTGAATCCTAATTAAATGATTATATATTATTATTCCTGCAGTAAATTACAGTTACTATCAAATCATAATTAATATATAATTAGAGTACTGTATATGTATTTAATAATTTTTCTTTTATTTCCAAATGATTATTCTTATCGAAATTATTTAAATTTATAGAGGTCTACAAATATATTAAATATTAGTTTTTATTTTTTTAAGTAATTAATTTTATTAATTTTCAAATAGATAAAAGAAATAAAACCTGAATCCCAAGTATTAAAAGTCAAAGAAAAGCGATCTGCAGAATTTTTACCTGAAAGTAAAGAATTCGGAGAAGAGTTATTTAGTAAAGACAGTACGTCGTTCATGCCCATACGAGGGAAAAAGAACGAAGTCTTTCAAAAAGATGTGCTTGATAATGGAATAGTTTATGGTGATGACAAAGATCTAAATATTGAAGATAAACGGGCATTCTATGCTATGAGAGGTAAAAAGAACGACTACAAGAGATCCTTTTTTGCTGGCCACGATGATGAAAAGAAGGATTTCAACAATCCCCAAAATGAAGAAAAGCGAGCATTTTATGCAATGAGAGGGAAGAAGGATACTAATGATGAATTTAATGAAGACAAAAGAGCTTTTTATGCTATGAGAGGTAAAAAAGATGATTTAAAGAGAGCTTTCTATGCTATGAGAGGGAAGAAAGGATTAGATGAACTGGAAGAAGAAAAGAGAGCATTTTATGCAATGAGAGGCAAAAAAGATGATTTTAAAAGAGCATTCTATGCCATGAGGGGTAAGAAAGACGATATGGATGCAGATAAGAGAGCTTTCTATGCCATGAGAGGGAAAAAAGATTATTACGATGAAAACAAAAGGGCGTTTTATGCAATGAGAGGAAAGAAAGATATAGATGATTTTGTTGATTCCATGAGAAATGCATATATTCTTCATCAAGACGACGACATGGATGATGAAATTAAAAGGGCAGCATTCACACCAATGCGAGAAAAAAGAAGCGTCCAAAATATGAACCTGAAAGAAACACCAGGTATATCTATAAAAAACTTTTATAGATATTTATAAAGTTTTTAATATAACTGTGGGTAAATATGCTTTTATTGATTTAATTTTAATTTGATTGGCAGTTGTAAAGTTAAATTATTAAGACTTTTTAATGCATTAAATATTATTTACAAATAATAGTATTTTATTAGAAATTAAACACTAGAAAGCATAAGGAAAAAATTCCAACATCTACCTAATCACTTTTTGACTACGAATAAAAATCAAAAAATAAAAATATAAATTATAGTATAAATTAAGTTTTTATCAACAGTATGCTAATATTATTGCTTAATATACTGTATATAGTACTATGTTATTTATGTGCGACCAAAGACATCCATTCTTGATTAAATCCAAGAAGATCCTAGCTACTCATTTCGTAATTTTCATTGATCTCATTATATAGTTTCTATTATTTTCTGTCAAAATAAATAAAATTAAACAATAAAAAGTTTCTTCCTTATAATCCCTTTTATAAAATATAACCCAACTAATGTATGAAAAAGTCTAATACGAATTTCTTTCGATTTAAAAAATTAGATGGGATTAAAAAATCTAACCGCTCTTTCAGATTGAGGTATTTTCGTTGATATTGAAATTATAAAATTTCTTCGTCTCTCGATAAAATTTCTGAAAACATGCAGATCTAGGAGTGACTATATCCCTGCGCCTATGGAAAATGTTCTATGTGATAAATAATATAGTTTCAATGATATTTTTTAAAATTTCCATGACCATTTCATATAATTTTTGAATCACGTAGGAACGTCAAGAGTGATAGATCCTATAATTGATTAATAACAAAAAATCATCTAAAATTTCAATAGAAATATTGTTTGCTTTCTAAGATATTTTATAAGATGAAAAGATAAAGGATTAATCAAATGCATAAAAATGTTTTAAAATAATTTTAATAATTTACTTTAATAAAGGATTTTCTCTTAATTTCCAATTGAAACAGTTTTTTCCTAAGTTATAAATTACGTATCTAATATTTAACTATGTCTGTAATATATGACTAATATAAAGAATATCTTGAATATTTGAATAATAATAATTCTTATTTTTATCAAATCCATATTCGATTCATAAATATTTCTTTTATTTTTTTTCTTACAGTTCTGAAGAAGAAAGATAAATTTTTTGCAAGTCGAGGTTAGTTCTGGTTCGATAAAAACTTCACTTGTAGTTCACCATTTTGTGAATAATTCTGTTAATATTTTTTTTGTTTCTATTACACTGCTATTCTGATTTGTTGTTATAATATATATATATTAAAAAAAGCTCTCCATTAGAGGAAGAACAAAAGTGAATGTATAGTCAATATAAATAAAACATGAGTAAATTCTTTTCTTTTTTTTTCAATTCCTTGTCAACTCTATATCTACTTTAATAACTTTATTATTATTATTATCATGAATAACACAATCATTGTTTTTTATTCGTAATATTCGTTAATGTTATAATAAATGTTATTTCATTCATTGATTATTGAAAATAAAAATTAATATAATTTATAAATGGAAACATTCAATAAAATGTACCGTATTTAATAATATGATTTTCCAAAAAAGTTCGTTTGAAATTCTTGGCTATAAATACTTAAGTATTTATAGCCAAGAATTTGAAGATATAATTTGAAGATTTTTAAATGTGTTGCATATCTTTTAGATTTCTCTGAATTTAAATCTATAGATGTTTAGGTTTCAGTAAAGCATTGTTTGTATTATTCACAAAAAAGCAATTAATCTATTAAATTTATATTAAATATTCTTAAAGACCAAACACTAGAAATTAAACAATTTAAATGTAAAAAATAAAATAACTTTTTATGGAACTAAACTGTTTCCAAAAATTTTTTTTTACGAATTTTTTTACGAAATTTTTAATAAATTCATAAAAAAAATTCTTAAATTATTGACTTTTTATGAATTAGATACATCTAAAAATATATAAATTTTATAGACAAAATTTTTTTTAGATTTTAATTTTTTATAAAAAAAATCAATAGTTCGAAAAGTATTTTATTATAATAGTTTAATTGTACAACCTGCGAGTAGAAAAAAAATGACTAAGAGTTATATGGTCATGATGTGAATTTTCTGTGCCACGAAAATTTGGAAAATATAAAATTTTAGTTTAACGTTTTATGTATTGTATATATATGAACACACATGCAACATGCCAGCAAAATTGTTCTGCGTGCCATTCCTGGCACGCGTGCCGTAGGTTTGTCATCACGGAAATAGGAAATCATGGGTGTGCTATATGTTGATGACCTTTAATTGAGCTGATTATGCAAATTAGTGCATTTCATTATTTTCCAAATACAAATCCTATCTCATAAACTGTAATTGATAAGGAAAAATTTCCAATTATAAACTTGTTCAGCATTCAATTTTGAATATTTTAAAAAACTTCATCAAAATTGGATAAATAGTTCACCCAAAAATAAAACAAAAACATTTTTATATGCAAAGTTGACACTTAATTCTGATATATAAATAATAAACCAACACCAAAACATAATAACCCAAATCAATAAATTGAAAACATAAAGTCTAATCAATAAGCAAAAACTAATCAAGTATATGCTCAAAATGTCTTCCACCAGAACCAAAATATAGTTGAATATGATATTGGATGGAGTTCCTCACTGCCTTTAAAATGTCAATAAAAATCCTTGCACAAACAGTAATGATGCAGTCTTGAAGATCCTCTACTGTTATTATGAAAGAGTGAAAGTAGACCTTTACAAGAAATTTGAATGTCACTTAACTAGTTCTACGTCAATACAACACCTCACTGTGTCGTCAGACACAGGCGGTTTTATACTAAGTAATTACAGTCCCGAGGTTGGCTCATTTGCATAATTTGGCATTACAATATCAAATTTATTAGCTTACAGAGTAATCAATTCATGTCATCCTCTTTACAATGTCGCGTCACAATATCAGATTTATTAGCTTACAGAGTAATCAATTCATGTCATCCTCTTTACAATTTTATTTATATTCCAAACAATCATCGATAAGGGATCATTCTTATATTCTCATATCGGATCAGTAGTAAAACTTATTTAGACGAGATGACGTCATTAGCCGGGAAAGTTCATTCGGAAGACGAATGTCTGTTCTGTAAACACGTTGCAAAGTCGCAAATTAGTGCGAATGCAATACTATCTACTTATCAGCTAAACCTAACGGCTAGCGACTCTGCAAATACCAGAGTTCTGCCTGAGCTCAGGCCTTTTCTAAGTTCTAACTTAAATATAATTAACTACAAAAACAATCTAACAACAACGTAACGTCTAATCGACGAAACGAAAACGGAAATCGGAACTTAAACTAAAAGTACCGATTAAGTGTTAGCGTAGAACAAAAACAACGATGTTAGAACTTATACTAATAAATTGAATAAATTTCCAAACAAGTTAAATAATAATAAAACTATAAATTTATTAGACTCAAAACACTTACAGAAGTGTTAGTAAATGCTTTATTGAAACTATAATAAAGCAACAAACAAGTATCCAACAAAACTTGTTTAATCCAATTCAAATATCAAAAATCCACAAAGGAATAAACCTTAAATACTACTTAAATTCTAATACCTCCACCTCCGATACAAACTTCAAACAATAGTCGATCCTTACAAGAAACTCAGTTGTCACTTTCACCAATTCTACGTCTGGAAATTCAGCACCTC
>AYEL01072849.1:0-49515 GCA_000484575.1 Olivierus martensii
AGTTAACTCTTCAACTAAAATATAATACGTTAGCATATAAGAAAATAACGATAAATAAATAATAGAGTGCATAATAAAATAAAAATAGGACAGGTCCAAGTTAACTTCCTCACAATGTGATTACTAACTACTGAGACGAAGAATGTGGTAAGTAAGTCAACTCTTAAACTAAAATATAATACCTTAGATAATATTGAAAATAACGATAAATAATAAAAGAGCATAATAAAATAATAAACAGGATAGGTCAGAGTTAACCTTTTCCAACTATACAGTTTCTACAGTCTTCCATATCTAAATCTTACTAATTTTTTAAGTTTGTATGTCATGTAAAAACTGAAAATGAACTTTCAGTAAACAAAAGCATTACTTCTGGATAAATTATTAATACTTATCATCATTTTATATATACAAAGACTGTAGTTTAATTATTTTAGAAGTTTTCTAAATTATAAATATTTTATTAAAATTCATTTTAAAAAATTTCTACAGACCCAGAACATTCTGCAGTTCCTTCATCATCACTGAAATCAGAATCAATATGTATTCTATCTCTTGCAGTGGCACGTAAATAAGATATACGCCGAACAATATGATGATCATCTCTATCTCCAGCTGAAATATTTATATATTAGAAATTTTTAGTAAAACTATTAAACTAAAATTTAAGAAATATATTCATACTATTATAATTACAATAAATGATCTCTAATTAAAGTAACTTTTTGTAAACATATGCACTAAACTGTCCATGTGTCTAAATTCTATTTATCTGAATTCAAATAAATATGAGCTATGTTTTATTTCTTCTGTTTTAGCATAAGCAAACCAAATTCAAATACAGATAGTCCTAAACTTACAAATGCCTCAACTTTTACAACTCTCATAAAAAATAAATTTACTTAGGTTTCTTTGTAGAACTGTCTTTTTTTATTACATTGTTTGCATTGTAACAATTTAGACAATTACCAAATTATAAATTAATAGTTGAATACCAAATTATAAAATCTTAAAAATATATAGTGCAGTTAACCATCATGGAAATGAAGAAACTTTATAATGGTTCAATACTAAATTTTGTACAGCATGACACCTTATTCTACTATCATATTTCTAACTCTGGTTAAACAGAATCTGTCAAAACAAAACAAGGCATGTGAAGACATTAGTAAGACAATAAGCTATTACTGTTTACAATTAAAGATCTATAACACATATACAACACAGTGAGGATAAGAAATTTTTGCCTTTCCTTCATATAGATCTTGAAAATATTGCTTTTTAAATTGATTTTATTAAAAAATAAAACTGTAAAATGAGTCTAGCGGTAAAATATTTTTATACAATCAGAAAGAATATTAAATAAAAGCAAACAATAAGCCAAATAAGTAAGATAAATCGTTTATTCAAAAACACTTACAATAACATTTATTTTGTATAATAATGTTTGAAATAAATATTGTAGCTGCGTATATCGAGGTCAATATCAATACTAACGATTTAAAACAGCAGTTATCGATGTGCCATCGAGTGTGACGAAAGTAACTTAATTATAAGATCTAATCAATTACACTTAACAAAAGAATGACGTTTTAACAAATACATATTATTAATTATAAGTTTTATTAATTTGATTCAATTAATTAGTATGAATAGAATAGAGCAAATTAGCGTTTCAAGAAAAACCATCGATAATCGTCATGACGCCCACACCAAACTGACAATTGCTATTATTTATGCAATTCGGTAAAATTCCGATGATCTGGCATTGTCAATATCGTAGAAGTAAAACGGATTAGCGAAAATCCCAACGTGAAAGAATTCTATACAGTATTTCGAAAGTTATTTCTAAATTAATTCGCTTTAGAAGACATTTTAGATGAATCATTAGAGTAATTCATAGTATTAGTGAAGAAACACACGATACAAAGAAATAGTTTCGACAGCTTCCAAAGTACACGTTAGGACCAGTGGCATATCCAGAGGGGGCGAGGGATAGTCCCCCGGGCACCAAGCTGAATGGGGGGCCAAGGGCATGAATATCATTACTATTCACCAGATATCTGTATAAAAATTTTTGTATAATTTTCAGTTCTTAACGAAGATTTATTAACCGCACTAATCAAGGGATTCCTGTATTTAGATTAAGTGTCCCCAAAGTGGATGAATGCACCCTTAAGGATGAGCATTTTTGCTTGTTATAATACATTTCTGTTGTATATGGTGCGTGCTATTACTCTTTACTGATATAGAGGTGACTTTTTTAGAGGTAACTTTTTTAATTGCTCACCTCTATATCAAGGGTCTTAATTTTAGATTAAGTAATTACATATATCATATTTTTTAAAAATTACATTGTAAAAGAAAAAAAAAACATCAATTATTTTATTTTAAAAATACGTTCTATTTTGTAATAAATGTTTGGTCCTTTTGGGACTGTACAATGTGAGGACCAAAATAAATTATATAAAACCGAAAACATTTTTCTGCTTAATAAATTATTATTTTCTTAAAACTAATAATTTTAATATTTCTCAATATCAATCAATTTTAATTATAATTCACAATGCATTTTGGCTAATAGTCAACTCGAATCTGTTATCAAATTTCAAGATTTTTATTTTATTTTCTGAAAGCATGGCCTTAAACTATTATAGCTTCCACAGACTTATGGATACTTTCAATATCGCTAATTACAATACTAACTTGTAAGTAGCGAAATCTTTTCAGATCCTACCATAGTGTGTCTATCCATATAGAAGTCCAGTTGGACTATTTGAGATGTGGGATTCAGATTTGATTCTGGGGACTGTATGTAAAGCCGAAGCATTTTCATGCGACCAATCCGGCTGTTTCCATAAACATTTTATTAATATATTGCCGATAGGCTAAATTATTTTTACTTCTAATCATGTTTTTGTGGTGTTTCTTTCGGAAGAGAAAAGATTTCATTAAAAGGTTGCTTATAGCATATTTCGTTAATTAGGTTAGTTTTAATTATGCCGTCGAATCTCAAAATTTCTTTGATGGCTGCTACTTCAAAATCCATCCTACGCTAGAAGGGAGATTGAAGATTGGGTTCAACATGCCAGGCTAAGATCTCTACTAAAAAGCAAAGTCCACCGGTTCTAGATGATAAGTGACTGCTTTACCACATTGCCATCCGACCGATAAATTCAACCTATATGAGAATATGTATATATATTTTTTCAGTAATTAATGTAAAGCAATTCCTTCTTGATTCAATTTTTAGCTCACTATTAAAAATGAGGTTTGAGATCACCAAGATGCCTGTCCCTTCACACTAATAACTTAGAAATAAATTTTTAGAAAATTTATTTCTGTTATTAGTGTGGAGGGAATATATTCTGATAATATTCTGCAGTTAACGGTAACTACGACGCTGCATCATTTAACCTTTTAAAAATACCTAATTTTACTTTCGTTATTTTTAAGTAAACTCCGATGATTTTTTACCAAATAATTTACAAATTATTTGAATTTTACAAAATTAACAAGTTGATCAGCTTATTAAAGTCAAATTTTTAAATAAGATTTTCCATTTCATCTTTGTAGATTCATCCATTTAAAAATGGATAAATAGATGCTCAATTTTCTAAGGTCTTCATATAATAACTATTTTTTTTTGCGTGCTTTAACGCTGCTTTCCATTTAGTGAGTACTAAGCAGTGAGCCATTCCAGTACTTACCATAGGCTAGCCTATGTACAGATGTCAACTGCAGGTGAAGGCCCTCTCGAGGGCACCCACCTTGACGTGGTGAGAGGGCTTACCGGCTGTCACTATGCCTGTATCTGGTGGATCCGGGCCGATACGTCCATAGTGACAGGGAGAAACTAAGAGGTTGCCAAATGTTAGGCGAAATCTGGCGAAGACGACCCCACACCTCCGACGGGCGTGTGCAGACGTTGGTGTGTCCTCGGCGAGTCGAAAGGGAGTGGTTCACCCTAGTAGACAAGCCGTGGGAAGTCCTAGCCGGATAATTCGCCCGGATCTCGGTTGACTTTCTATAGAGAGATCCAGCAGCTTTTCGACTGGTCGGCCTGGGAGAGACCCACGCCCCGGCCCCCAGTTTGCTGCCCCTAGTGAAGAAATTCCTATAGGGTCGGTAGAGCATGGCTGCACCCATCCCTCGCTGATGGATGCTCTGTAGTTCGCCACTCGACCGTCCGAGTCCCTGCGGATCCGGGATTAAGAATTGGTCCGACGTATGCCCTGCGTGAGGTACGAGTCCTCTATAAGGGTCCCAATCCCAAGGCGTTGTACCGGTCCGACGGGATGAATGGTGGAGGGATAGAAGCCGTTACGGTGCCCACCCGAGGGTTGGCCTTGCTCGGGCTGATTGGGTTCTACCAGAGGCCGGGGAAGCTTGCTTCCTAGGGAATCACAAAACCTCGGGGAGTTGATCCGAGCGATATTCGATCATGGCAAGGCGCCTGGAGCCCGGCCATTGCACGGCGTCGGTCGATATCGTCTCCATGGTGGCCCGCCAGTCTGGCGCGGACAGTGGGCTACATCGGTGATCGAACCGGGGGAGATTCTCGCCCTTTTCAAGTTGGGTCGGCTGGTCGTCATGCCTTCCGATCCATCCGTTGCGATTATTAGTAAGGGTTCTGCTCTTGTGGAGGGTTCGGGTATACTTTACTCTTCCGACCCTCCTGCGGGCTGTCGCGATTTTCGCGGCAGTTGTGCCCGAGCTTTGGTGTCCTAAGGATTTCCCATTCGTGGGAGAACTTGTTGTGAAATCCGTTCGAGATTTCGATCCCTTCGGGGACTGTCCGGTCGCTCAGTAATGAGCACCAGTCTTGTAGCGAATACACGCCTCTTGTGTCTCCGCTCCCTTGTGGACGGAGGCAATTCTCGGCCCTTTAAAGGTCGCTTCGGCGACACAGTGCACGAGATGCGAATGCGGCCTTCATTCCCCTAGGCCTGGCAAACCTGAGCGAGTCCGCCGTATTCGTATTTCGTTCGCTTGTGGATCAGAGAGGTGGTCAGGCGAGTCCGCACCCCTAGTTGCAGGCAATGATTAAGCCGAGATTATTCTCGCAGACATAAGTACCCTGTAGTACCCTCGTTGGTGGAGCAGGGGAAAAGCTTTGGCTAGTCTCAGAATACGACATGAGCCTGCAGGTGAAGGATAGGGTTTAATAGAATGTACTAAGCCTGGCCAATATGGAAAACTTTGGAGATGTGGGATCTGGGAATTGAACCAGATACTTCAGGATGGAAGCACAACATGCTTCAACGCAGCTAATTTCCTATAACTAGGGTTTCCAAATTCCCGACATTTTGGAATCTTTGGGAATCCAGAACGGGAAATCGTATTTCCCGTGAATTCCCGAAATTATCTTTTTTTATTTAATTTTCGTTGATCATCTGTAATAATGGCTATAACAATAAATATTAATAAAGAGAAAAGTGTAGAGAAAGTGGGGCAATCGGAGTTCGTGGCCGCGGCGCAGTCTTTCAGAAGTTTGGAGACACTCCTATATGTAAAAGGTCGACGCAAAAAATGAGTAAATAAAATTTCCTAAATGTAGGTCGACCAGAATTTCATGACTAGTGCATCTCTTGCTGAGTGCTAAACAGAGTCACTACGGTATCATTTTGGCTAGGTTTTTGCTATATTTCAGGTTTTTTCAAAATACAGGTAGGCCTCGATTAGTGCGAATAATAGGTCCCACGAATTTCTTGCACTATTCGAAGTATTAACTATATGCAAAATATGGTAATTGGTTCTTGCTTTGCGAGATTCCGGCCATTAGCCAACCTCACGATGAATAACCACAATATTAACTGTTTAACAATGAATAACCACAATACTAACTGTTTAAAAAATATTTATTTTCATATTTTACAGTTGTCCATCCTAAATTAATAGACTACCAGGATTGCGTCTCAAACCATCATCACACCAAATTGCGTCTCATATCATCATTGTTCATCATCTAAATTAATAACTTACCAGGAATTGTGTCTCATACCAACAAACCGACCGCCAAATCGAAACCAAAATCGCGAATCAAAAGCGGAAGTTGAGTGCCACTTTTATGTCGCTCAATCACATTTTTTTGCTGTAGCGTAATCACTAACTTCTTTTTTCGTTTCCTATTTTATCATCAAAAGTCTTCTTCCTTTTATCCATTTCGATACTTTTTAAAGGAGAAAATTTTGTACTATACTGTATGTATACGATAACAAAGCTGAATAATAGTAATGTTAAATAGCTAACGTCAAAAAAGCCCATCTTTCTGGTGTTTCACCCCTTCAAAGCCAAGTGATTGTTCTTGGACTGCTCTTCGTCCGGTTTTATTAACCGAAAATTAACATTAATTTGTTAATTGACATCATAAAAGAGGACGGACCTTTGTAAGACTGGTCTATGCTTACAACTCCCATTAATCGAATATTTGCTCGCACTAACTGAAAAACGGTATCATTTTTATAAGTCGCAGTAATCGAATATCGCATTATTCGAACTCGCACTAATCGAGGCCTACCTGTATAAACAATGTAATTAATGCAAACTTTATTTAACCAAACCTTATAGTATACAGTTAGTGCCGGATTTAAGCCGATTGCACCCAATCGGGCCCGTGTTTGTCAAAGTTTATGTGATTAAATAATGTATTAAGAAAAAAATTTTTAAATATATGTATCGATTTTCAATATTCGCGGAACGTATAAATGGTACGATATAATAAGAAGTTATGGAAGATTATAATTACCGAAAACGTCCACACAATTACTTTTTTTACATTGAGGCCCCATCTCAATATTTTGAGTACAGGTTTATACAGGGTAGTTATAAATTAATTAATCCTAATCACATCTCTCTGGAGTTCAGTATGTTATATTGAACCTTAATATGCTAATTAGGCCACGGGCTATTTCCGATGAAAAATAAAATTGTTCAAATTTTCACGTCAAGGTAAAATTTATCCAAATAACTGACCCTTCGTTTTTTTGTCATCAGATGACGCCAGTTTTCTTTCTATAATAATAATAATTGACGGGGCGAAAGAAGTCCTTCCACATGCTGTCCATCCCTGAGGAGAGATCAGCCAGATTGTGGACGGATCGACGGAGGGTTCGACTTCATGATCATGATAAATATTTTCAAGGGGTGGGACTCGAGATTCGAACCCGGGTCCTCCAGAGTGGAAAGTCGAAGCGTTTCCACGTAACAAATCCAGCCGACAAAAATGTCTCTATTTATAAATGTTACTTATTTTATTTATACATATAAGCCATATTTTGAGGAGCCCCGCGAAAAATATTCCAATCGGGCCCCGCACTAACTAGATTCGGCACTGTTTAGTAAGTTTTTATGTATATCACACAATGTATTAACATGGATCATAATCGTCAGCCGCAAACTGATCGAATGTTGTTGATAGTATCGGTCGTTACTTTGTGGAACGATTCATCGTGGAGAATTGAAACAGTGTGTGTTTACAGAGAAATATTATTTTCACAACCCAGGATTCGACTGTCATATTAAGGTAAACTATCTTAGACTGGTTCGATATTCGTCGGTTCTCTCACAGTTCACACATGTCGGTTCGATATTACTCGGTTTCCTCACTTTTGTGATTCTTTATTCCAACTGACGTCAAGATTGGATCGCACGGAGTTCGCACGATCTAACGTTTAGATTCTAAACTATCTCACCAATAGGGTTGATTTCTAACCGCATGCGCAGTGGGGCGAAGTTCAATCTTCTTCAATGGCGTCCAATTTATACAAATGTGCAGCGTGCTTTGAAACAGATGAGATTTCACATTTTCAAAGTTAAATGATTTATAATCACACTTCTCGCACTGAAAAATAACTGTGTCAGCCATCTTGGTACGTTGACGTCACCTGCAACCGAGCTCAAAAGCCGGTGAGAGCGGTTGCAACCAGGAGTGTCACCGTGAAGTTTCCGGTATTGTTTTTGATTGAAGGCCGGTAACTCTCCGGTTTCACCGGTCGTAGCGGTTAGTATTTCCGAACACACCCTTAGTGTAGTTCGTGGAATATCGATCAACAGCCTTAGATTCCCTTAGTTTACTTGAAGATGACTTTGTAGTCAAATCCTGAGTTATGAAAATATTTTTCTGTGCAAATACAAACTGTTTTCTGTTCTCCATGACCAAATGTGCTCGATTTACAAGAGCTAAAATTAATTGGTCATGAATTATCTGATTCTGCTGTCGCGCGGGAATTTCTTGTGGCGTGTAACTCAATATAACTTAAGATAGTGATAAAACGGAAAATACCGAAAAGATACATTGTGAGTAGTACATTTAATTCCCATTGTGGGTATTGCTGGGTTCTAAGAGCCAATTTTCCCGAACCAACTTTTTTCGGGATTCGGGAACAGGAAAACGGAAAAAAATTCCCGCCCGGAAAAATTATCTATTACTACTATGAAAGAATTTAAGATATTTGATATTCAATATATAAGTTATGGCATTGACAATGATTTTGATTTCATTTAAAAAGTAAGCAATTGGTTTTTCATAAAATGCTTAGTATATTTGTCATTACACTTTTCATGGACGAACATGACTGTAATGTCATTGTTACGACTATATTTTCATTTCATAATTATTACAATAAAACTCAATTGCCCGACTTATTAATCAGGGGATTTAATACAAATTTGAATACAATCGTTTTTAGCTTTAGATGAATCAGTGAAGCTTCACAAACATAAGGCTTGATGTGGTAGTATTGTTTTCAAGCCATCATAAAGTAACATAATTACAGGTTATTTGTAAATTTAAATGACAAAATATACCTATAGCTATTTTTTGAAGGAAATGTGCATTTAAAGATTTTTTATGAAATTGTATGAATTTAAAAATTATTCCATTCTAATATTTTAAAAACAATAAGGCAAGGACACAATTTCCCCAAATTGACATCCAAATAGGATCAAAGTTTGAAAATCTGCTAAAACCAAAAATTTAACTCTATCTGAGTGTAACAATTTTTCCAATGACTATTTTGATTTCATTGCTTATCTATGACGGAGTTAATAGAATATTGTATTCAATTATATATACTCTTCAATTATTTTAAATATTACTACAGAAATTGCAAGTGATTTAACAGAAATGACTTATTGTAATAATTTAAGATTTACTGTGCAATTATATTTTTTAATATATGTATTTCTGTAATAGTTTTTAACTTCTAAAATTATTTGTTCAATAATAGTGTTTGAATGAAAGGATAATGGGTGCAATAAAATGAAGATGGTAGGTCAGAGACAAACCTTTTTATGCATGTGCAAAAGGCAGTTTTTAATGTATGCCATACCCATATTGCATTAGAGTGACATCACAGTATTCAAACAAAATGTTCAACAATGTAGGCAGAACCATTTATTTTCTATTCAGCTGGAAAACAATGGCATTTGTAACTGTAAATTCTTCAAAACAAGAGCAGTGTTCAGTGATGCACTTTCTCGCGGCTGAAGAATCCAACCCTATTGAAATTCACTGTCGATTGTTTGCACTTTATGGAACGATTACTGTTCACAGTATGCATGAATGGTGAACTCATTTTTAAAGATGGTTGTGAAAGTTTTGGAGGATGATGTATGCCCTGGTGAAGCAAATGTCATTATCATTGCACAGCTTTGTAGCCACTGTAGATGAACTTGTTAAGATTGATTGTAGTATAAGATCTTGCAATGTCTTCAAGCAACCATCAATAACTGGCCAAAAATGTTGAACAATGGAGTAGTGCTTCTACAAGAAAATGCCCACCCCCATACATATTACATGAAGTCATTGCTTCATAAGTTCAAATAAGAAATACTGGAACACTCTTGTATATAGCTTTAATTTATTACCATGTGACTTCTATTTCTTTAGTCTGCTGAAGATAGTGAAAGGCAAGCAGTTTCAGTCAGACAAGGTTGACAGTCAGTTGCAATCCCACCCAAAGAAATTCTATAAACAGAAAATCCATCTCCCTCTTAATCAGTGAAATAGTTGCCTTAAAGACTAGGGCAATAATTTAAAAAATTGACTTTTCATGACTGAACTGCAATGTTTATTACCTTTTCATTCAGACACACCTTATATTTTGGTAAAAATTTATGCTCATATCTAATGATTTTACTAAAACAAAAAATAAAAAATAAAATCACATATTTTGATGATTTATAAAAATGATTTAATATCATTTGTAAAGTTGTAAATTAAGCAATATTAATACACTTATAAGATATGCAATTTCTACAAAACATGATTGAATTAATCTGAAATTTAAAAACAAAATATGTTGTCCAATGCATAAATTTAAGCAAAGTTTACAACATGAATTTTTTTTACTAAACCAATGGAATGATTTATTTTTTATTTTATGATATTCTAAATAACAGATGAAAATGTTTGAATTTTAAAATACTTGAGAGTTTATGAATTTCAGCTGGGAATTACAGGAATATAAATAACTGATGATCCCAGAATTTACAAACAAAAGTCTATTAATTATGAGGTGGATAATAACTACTCATTATTCCTCCTGGACCATGCATTTGACTTGATATATGTGGACCACTATACTGATTATACATACTTGGAAGCATCATACTTGGAACATGATTCAAGTTTGGATTATGATTTGATGGACCATTCATCTGCATATTATAATTACCATTCATGGGTGAATGTTGTGGCTGACTGCTGGCACCACTTCCATAATTTCCACGACCAGCATTATAACCAATATTATGGGATCCTCTAGTTCCAAATTTTTCAGCTCTATTGCGATCTGAATTGCGACTTCTATTCAACTCTCTTTCACGATTTCCTCTAGACATAAATGACTGCGTCTCCATTGTTCCTCTGGCACCTCCTCCTGTTCCAGCTGTTGTTCCTCCACGAGGTACAGCAAAATTTTCATAACTCCTTTCTCTTTTTGGAGGCCGACCTTCATTAAGTGAATTCCGCCATCTATTTCGACCTAAGGAAAAAAATTAAATTTGAAATAAATACATGAAATATAAACCGTATAATATATTAAAATCTTGATTTAACAGACTGAAATCAATACAGATTATAAAATGGAAAAATCTAATAATGCCAATACATTTAACTGCTATATAGCCTATTTTACCTTTAGCAATATTCAAATAAATAGCATATGTCATAAATTTCAATACAATTTATATAATAATAATTTATCAGAAGCATCACAGTTTTTTTTTGCAAATAGACATATTAAACCTTTAAGCTGTTTCTACTTAAATTCAAATAATACTATACAGTAGGGCCTCAACATTCGCGGATTCGCTTATTCATGTCCGACTTTCTTGTATAGCTTTTTGGCATTTGCGCTTTGCTTATTCGCGGGTTTCCCCATTCGAGGGAGAAATTTTTCCGTAAATTTTTTAATAAAAATTTCTGTATACAGTACGGTACAGTATTTATTTATACAGTGTAACCTGTCCCAAAAACCACTTATGTTCTGAGACCACCTGTGCTTAAGACCAGAACTCAGAACCTCCCTTTAAAATTCTGTACATAAAATCCTATAACCTGAGACCACCTGTATAACGGGACCAAGACCACTATTTTAAAGAAACGATCAGCTTTCCATAGCACCTTATTAACGAGACCAAGGTTTTTAAAATAACTAGAAATATTGCATAATTAAAATTATAAATCCCTCCCACATATATAAAACTGGCGATAACCCCTTTACATGGTTTTGCATGTGTAGATGGACTTTCCTATCTTGTCATATTTTTTACCCAATCAGAAATCAAATATGGTACCTGTATTTTTTTAGCTGGGACAGATCATAATTTAGAGTGCAAAATTAATTTTCAATTTAAAAAAAATGACGTAGAAAAAGGAAATCTAAGGACATTTCAAAATGAAAAGAATTGACATTGGAAGACAGAATAGAAGTTATCAGACTAAGCAAAGAAGAAAATAAATCACAGAGAGCTATTGCCGATATTTTTCAAAGTGAGCAAAACTCAGATTCATTAGTGCATTAGTGCATAAAGACGACTGGAAAAAAGGATTCAAAGAGAGAAAATCTAAAGAAATTCAACAATTAACAAGTGAAGAAAGTGAAGTGAATAAAAAAGTATCGAAGAGAGAAAATCTAAAGAAATTCAACGATTAACAAGTGAAGAAAGTGAAGTGAATAAAAAAGTAAAAATTTGGTTTGATTTAGCAAGAAGTAAAAGATTGTCAATTTCTGATCCTATTTTGCAAGCAAAAGCACGTAGTATAGCAGAAGTTATGGATCACAAATTTGCGGCATCTAATGGTTGGCTAGAGTATTTTTGTAAAAGGCATAATATTGTGTTTAAATCAGTTTCTGGTGAAAGCACAAAAGTGAGTGAAGAAACTGTTGAAAATTGGAAGGAACGATTAAATTATTTGTGCAAAGACTATAAATTAGAAGACATTTTTAATTTTGACGAAATTGGCCTTTTCTTTCGAGCAACACCAAGAAAATCTTTAATGTACAAATCTGATGATGCAAAAGGAAAGAAAACTGAAAAGGAAAGACTGACTATTGCTTTATGTGTGAATGCAATTGGAGAGAAACTGAAACCAATCATTATTGGAAAATCAGAGAATCCTCGAGCATTCAAAAACATAAAAAAAGAAAATCTGCCAGTAGTTTGGAAATCAAATACTATTGCCTGGATGACATCGTCAATTTTTGAAACCTGGATAAGAGAATTAGATGCCAAAATGCAAAAGAAAAATTGGAAAATTCTTCTTTTTATTGACAATGCCACCTGTCATCCATACATTTCACATCTAATTAATATAGAAAATAAATATTTCCCACCGAATACAACATCCAAGCTCAACTACTCAATCAGGGGATAATACGAAGCTTTAAGTGCAAATATCGCACATTACTTGCAAATCATCTAGTTGATGATTATATTGAAATAGCAGCTAAGAAAATTAATGTTTTGGAAGCTTGTTATTGGATTGCAGAAGCATGGGATCAGGTCAGCAATTCTACAATTCAAAACTGCTTTAAACCTGCAGGTTTTAGGGATCTGGAAGAAATAAATGAAATCAAGGAAGCAAATGAAAAATTGAGCAACAAATTTCTTTTGGATATAAGTCAAGACGCATTTATCAATTGTGATTCTGAGATTTTGACATATGGTGAATCTTCTAACAACTGGGAAGGTGATTTTTTCCAAGCATTGAAACAGCCAACAACTGTAACTGAAGAAGCAATCTCAGAATTAGTTAGGACTGCAATAAAGAAAATTATTCCTAGAAATTAGGTTGGTATTATAAAAGTTCTAATTTTGTTTCTAATTTAATTTTAGAGGAAAATGAAATCAAAATATTATGATATATTACAACTGTTATATAAAATTATATTATTAAACTTTGTATTAATTTAGGATAATGATCTAAAAAATAATAATAATTTTGGCATAACAATCTAAAAAAATATTTTTAAATCATTATGCCAGAATTTTTTGAAAAAGTTGAATTTATGTTAAATCAGTGTTTTTCAAACTGTATTCCAAGGAGGATGCGCAAGGATTAACAAAACATCATTTTGACACAAACAAGCAAAAAATAAATTCAAATTGATGTTGAAAAAAAATGAATCTGCAAAGGGTCAATATAATACACATATCCATGTATCCAGAAACTTTCTGCTATAGCTATTTTAAAGACAAAATATTAATTTCGTTTAGTGATTGTAAAAGAATTGCGAGTAGCAATATCTTCCATGACACCCGATTTGAGAGAATTTGTGCCAAAAAATAAGCCCATTCATCGCATTAAATACTATGTTATATTAAACATGTATTTTTCGTTTTTTTTTTGTTAAGTTTGTTTAATTGTATTAAAAATTATTACACTATAATAAATATATATTTTTTTATATATAGCAATTGTTGATGACCCTTTCAAAGAAACTGGAAGTTCTCGATATGTTGCTAGAGGGAAAGAGTTATGTTGATGACCCTTTCAAAGAAACTGGAAGTTCTCTATATGTTGCTAGTGGGAAAGAGTTATGCTGAAGTGAGTAGACTTTTGGTGTAAATGAATCTACAGTTAGGTCGATAAAGAAAAAGGAAGATGCAATTAGGCATAGCATAAAGGGTGGTACTCCATTATCATTGAAGCACACTTCTCAAATAAAGATAAGAACATAGAGAAAATGGAAAAGGCCCTGTACTTGTGGATAGAAGACCAGAACCAGAAGAATATGCTGATAAGTAAGGCCAAGGCATACCAATTTTTAATGAAAAAAGGGGACACAGGCACAAAAAGTTTGGAAACCACTATGTTAGATAGTACTTATATTGAATTTAGAAAAGATTTTTCATACAAGACAAATTACTATATTGGGTAGGGGCAAGAATCAGTTAGTTTTTGTAGTAATTTATTTTTATATATGAAGAGATTATATGATAATTATATTGAGAAAATTTTCTTATTTTAGTATTTATTTTTATAATTAGTCCTTTTGTAATTGAATGGCAAGTTCTTATTTTAAAATTAATACTTATTTGAAAATTTTGATGTATTGGTCAAGAAAAACTAAAACACACACATGATATATATGATTTTGTGTATGTCTAATACATATCAATGTATTGAGTGAAAATTATATTATATCAGCAGTGACGACATATAATAAGTAGATTATCCTGTACTCTTTGTTAAGTTGCAGATAGTAGATTTAACAACATTTATAATCAATTATTTGATTAGATGGTGTAAAATCTATTATTATATATTATTTTATTTTTAACTATTTTCTTTATTACAATATACGTTTTGCATAAATAAATAAATACATATATTCATTTATTATCATTAAAATCTATATCTTTAAGTTATTTTATAAAATAAACTATTTTCTTTTTATTAGGGTTTGACTTCAAATCAAGCAAAAATTATATATGATCGTGATGGGCCTAATGCTTTAACACCCCCAAAAGGAACACCAGAATGGGTCAAATTTTGTAAAAATTTATTTGGAGGTTTTGCCCTACTTTTATGGATAGGTGCAATATTATGTTTTGTTGCCTACTCCATTCAAGCTGCTTCATTTGAGGAACCTCCTGATGACAATGTAAATATTATTTCTTTAATGATAATATTTATTGGTTATTTTTTCTTTTTTTAATATTTTAATCACTATGTAGTCTTTAATCGAAATAATGCAATCAAAAGATGGTATGTCAAGTAAATAAAAAAACTAGAAATAAGAATAAAATTATGTATTTAATCAAAATGAATTTTTATAAATGATTTATTTATTAATGATATTTAAAAATAAGAGTCAAACTACTGTTTATATATTGTTATATATTACAAAATTATTGCAAATGATATATAAAAATTTATTTTTATCCAAAATATTTGGCTTAAAATATATTTATACAGTTTTGCATGTTTATTAAGAATTGAAAATATATACAGTATATAAAAATTTATATACTGTATTATATAAATTTTCATACATTGCTACAAACTGGAACTAAATTATTTCTTCTTATGATTTAATTCTAGTATGCAATACTGTAATATTTCACATTACATAAATAACTTAAGTAAGTTGAGATTTTATAAAAGTCAAATTTAAGCATATATAGAAAGCATAAATATACAAGTTATTCTCAGTTTATATAAATAATTGGGACTTTTTTAACAAAATTCTGAATATAAAATTCTTGGAGCTGAGTGGAATATGATGATTACTTAATTTATACTTTCATGATGATATGGAACTATATTTCCTGACTGAAAAAAGAAAATGCTATATGGAATGATAAAATACCTAGGATATAATATTTAAAAAACAAATAAATATGAATAATTTGAATATTTAATAAAAACAGTTTTATTTATTCTACAGCTTATTCTACAGCAGTTTTATTTCTATTCTATATAAAATATATTACAGTTTTTATTTGATAATCTGAAATTATTATTGTTATTTTTTATGTATTTTAGCTCTACCTCGGTATTGTGTTGTCAGTTGTTGTAATAGTCACAGGTTGTTTCTCCTATTATCAAGAATCAAAAAGTTCCAAAATAATGGAATCATTTAAGAATATGGTACCTCAGGTATAATAAAAATTATTTATTTAAACTTTTTTCAATATAATTTTATCCAATTCTTCTAAGAATTTTATTAATAAATCACTATTGTATTATTTGTATACTATATATTTTGATAAAATAAAATTAAGAATGCTCAAAATTATATAAAACCGTAAACTATAACTGTATAAATATGTAAAACTATATTAAATAATAAGTTTTTGCAAATTTAAATACATATTTGAGCCAGTTATTATAGAAAGAGGTATAAGTCAAATTTAAAAACAAATTTAGTTTGCACCAAAAAAGTTTCAGCTCTTTAAGCAGGAAAGCAATAACTACACGTTTATAATAAGAAAAAATTAAATAAGCACTTTCAGCTCTATCGTGCCCTCATCAGTATTTAAGAACATTAAAAATAATATTAAATATTAAAAATCGGTTTTAGAAAACAGTAAAATTCTAATTCTAATATTCTAAAGTTCAAACACATTTTTTTTAAAAACAGTTCGGAGCACGTTTCCCCAGCTTAATAGCTTATGTAATCGTAAAAAATTAATCCATTTAGCATGTTTACATTAAAATAAAACAAAATTTTTTAGTAATAAAATAAGACTACCACTCTTCATTCGATCTTTATTATTATCACCTTATCTATTGGTCGTATTCTTATGGCAAAACTTCCACACTAGGCTCAATTTTTCCGGTTCATTATAATTAATGACACTCTTGCCTTCTATCTTTTTTGTGTATATTTCAGTCTTTGCGCTAATGCCGTCGAACCCTTCTCTTTCTCTTTGTCTGCTTTATGCTCTTGGAGTCTTTTTCTAACTGATCTCATCGTGGATCCTATGTAAATTTCTTCATTATCAGTATCTCTATTGTCTATCGGTATTTGGTATACCCCTGGCATATTTAATGGCTGTCGTCTATCCTTATCATTTCTCGTAAGATTAAATACGGTGTTTCTCCTTGAAAAAGCTACTCTTCTACCTGCCGCCTTCTGTATTTTATTCTTATATTTCATAGTAAATGGGTTTGTTTCTAAGATATAGGGGCTATCCTCTCTTTCATTTTGTTCATCTTCTCTGGTCTGCTTACTTTCTCTGCGACCTTTTTTATTTTCTATACTTCTCCATATTTTTAGTATTACATTCCAATTGTATCCGTGGGCCTCCGCTTGTTGTATAATCCACTCTAATTCTTCATTAATACTGTCCCATGTACTACAGTGCATTGTAATTCTACAAAGTAGGGCTCTAAATGAAGCCATCTTTATGTGCCAGGGCTCTCTTGAAGTTTTATGGATAAAAAGGGGAACATACGTATCTTTCCTATATACCTTTGTTTGATATTCCCCTCTGACTATTTTTACTTTAACGTCTAAGTAGCTTATTTCAATTTTGTCTTCTTTTACTTTCTTTATTTTCAGCCCCAAACTTTCGTCGCGGAAGGCCTGCTCTATATCAATCTGGTTTTCTGTTCTTTGTCTTACAATAATAACATCGTCAATGTATCTTCTATATAATTTTACTGTTGGTATAAGCGTGTAAAATACTTCACTTTCTTTTCTTCTGACGACCAGCTCTGCTAATATTCCCGCTAATGGGCTCCCTATTCAGACACCCTCAGTCTGTCTGTAAAAACAGTCATTAAATTGGAAGTATGCCGTGTGTACAAGGAGGTGACATAGGTTTCGTAATAATTCTGGGTCTGTTTCTTCATCTGGTAGGTTTTCTAATAGCATTCTGTATAAGAGCAGACATGCAGGTTCTAATACTATGGAGGGGTATAGTGCCTCGAAGTCATATACCTTCGTTGTTTCATCTGGTATACGGCCTACTTCGTGTATAGCGTCAATAAATTGTCTTGAAGATGTTAGTGACCATTCATAACCTACTAACTTCTGCCTACACCATTTTGCCAGTGCTTTCTCTACTCTGTACGTGGGTGCATCTCTTCTTTCAAGACAATTTATTCACGCTATACACGAAGTAGGCCCTATACCAGATGAAACAATGAAGGTATATGACTCTTTCTCTTTATGTTTAGTTTCCAATATTAATAAGTCTATTATTAACAATATGCGTATAGATAATGAATCTTCCAGGGGCTCACAACATTCTTTTCTGACTTTTTTGCATCCAGTTCCTTATCATAAAGCCTTGCAACCTATATGCAATGAGTTAAAGAATTTTAATAAATCTCTACCGTTTACATGGTTAAGCACAGTTTTTCATATTTTAAAAAATACCAAACCACCACTACCGACATCAAAAAGTGCGGGCACATATGTATTTCTGATTTATAACAAGGACTATAACAGACAGGAAGTATATGTATACTACCAGGTTGCTCTGCACCCATTTAAAGGAACATCGTAATGATATAAAAAAGGTTCTTTTTTTACGGCCCTCGCGAAACATTTTTACGAATACGACCTGGATATACATTGGGATCAAGCACGCATAGTTCGCCACTTAGATAAGGCAGAAGATATCAAAGTCGTTGAGGCCCTCGTCATTGCTGCCTGTAAGAAAAAAGCTTATGTTATCAATGACAACCTCCCTACCACAGTACCAGCACAATGGTTCCTATAAAACTAATTTAATTCCATCTTTTGTAACTGGGTCTACTGTTATTTATATTTATTTTTATGTATTATTATTCTTAATGTTTTAAAGCTTGTTAATTTTATTTTTAATGTTTATTTAATTACTGTTTAATATTTTTATTTTAACATTCTAACATTTGTATATTTAAACTTTAAATTTGTTCTGTTTTGGCGTTCTTATGTTCGACAATCTCTATATGTAAAGTATAGCTGAAGAGGACTTAATAAAGTCGAAAGCGCTACTAAGTTTATGTGTATTTTTTCCACTTTTAATCAGTGCTAGCTTGAACAGTATTATAATTCAGTTAAGTGGAAAGTTCTTCTTTTAACATTGATTATTGAATCTATTCAATAAAGTTAAAAAAGTTTAAATTTGCCTAAAACACAGAAGTCACAGAATAGAGAAAGGCATTATTTTAAGATAGAATATTTGACTCTGGTAAGAAATTGTAGTAGATGTATTGAGAAACTCACTAATAAGAAGCTAGTTTTGAAAAGAAAAAATATAGTTTTTAACTTGTCACGTAATGACAAACCAATGATCAATATGGGGAGTAGATCAGGTGTTTATAAAATACCTTTAAAAAATAAGGACTTGGTAAGAAATGAAATATATATTGGATCACTGTTAGGTCCTTAGAAACACGTATCAAAGAACATAAAAATGATATAAAAAAAGGTTTGTTAAACACTGCTCTGGTGACTAGAGCATACAAACATGATATAGATATAGAGTGGAACAATGCCAAGATTATTAGGAGCTGAATTGAAAGTACTAACATAAGGATGGCAGAGATGCTACAAGTAAATAAATAAATATGAGCACGTTTTAAATTTTAATGATCCGCATTGCCTCTCTTTGGCTTGGAGATGGTGTGGATTATAGTTGGAAATATGCTGCCATTGTCACCATCTGTTGTTAGGGCAGCTCTTCTAAATAGTAGGACAAATTGATGTCATCATGGATTCCCTGTCCACATGTTTTTATTGTTGTATTTTTATTAATATTACATCTGAGTTTTAGTTTATTATGCTGTAATATTAGTATTATTATTAGTATTTTTTATTATTATTGTTTTGTAGCAGTGGAGTATGTAGTATTAATATATTAGTGTTTATACATGGTCTTAGGCGTCTCTTATGACATCATCTATTAGTAGTTTATTTTTATAGGAGGTTTCTTCTCTCCTTTCTGTATATTCATTGCAGCTGAGTTGACCTATTGATAAGGTCAAAAACGTTTCTGTTAATAAAGTATTTTATCCTGTTTAGAGCTTTGTATTTTGTGTGCATTTATACTCATGTTACTTGTATGTTTTCTACTCAGTGTAATTGCATACCACTGATCAGTTTTGATAGCTTTTTTTTGCTGTTATGTCACAAGTGTAACCACAATTCAATATTTTTTTTCAAGCATGTTCGTGTTTTTTGCTATTCAAGCTTGAATTCTAATCTAAAGTGATCAGATATCCCGGATTATGCAGGACAATCCCGGATTTGAGTTATTTGTCCTGCAATGAAGTATCCTGGATTGAGTTTATAATCTTTTTTAAAATTTTCACAATGGCACAAAGTTGCTACTAGTTTCCTCTAATTTATACTAAATGATGCTATTGTAATTAAACCAAGAATTAAACATGGCAACAAATGTTTTTACTTGTGTGTGACAAGTATTGAAGATGATGATAATACTACTATGGAGGTTGTTGCAGAATTAGTCGATGTAAAATTCAAATGAAAAGAAAATGGGTATGCAGTATCTACCACTCATTGTATGCAATATATTAAGAATTTTAGAAGAGAATAGTTGATCCAAACAGATTCCTTCAAATCCAATGTCAACAGTTTTTATCAAAAATCTATTCAATATTTAGAACTACATTTATCACAATTTGAACATATTGATTGTTTTAAGAGGACCAATCTTAAAAGCAGTATTAATTGGCAAAATGTGCAAAAAGTTTTGAATATATTTCAAAATTTGATGAGAAAATGGAACTATTCAATGCTGATAAGGAAGAAAGGGACTTTTTGATGAGATATATGTAAAAAAAAATTGGTGTTGATACAAAAGTAAATGTTTGGAATGAACAAAAAATGTAACCGATGCAAGATGGATAAAAATATTTACGGTAATTACTTTGATACGACAGCATACCATACAGAAAATAATTGAATTTGCATTATGCTGGCCAGGCATCAATGGTGCAATGGAAAGTTTTTTCAGTGGTGAATAAATTTTAGATTTTGTGTGCATTTATACTCATGTTACTTGTATGTTTTCTACTCAGTGTAATTGCATACCACTGATCAGTTTTGATAGCTTTTTTTTGCTGTTATGTCACAAGTGTAACCGCAATTCAATATGCTGGCCAGGCATCAATGGTGCAATGGAAAGTTTTTTCAGTGGTGAATAAATTTTAGACCTCAGAAAAATGCAGCTGAGCATAGAAACAATTGAAAGAAATATTACAAGTTAGCTGCAATTTTTCCAATTCCTGTGAAGAATTTTATTAGAATATTTCAAGTAATGAAGATTTAACTCTGGTTTTTACCATTGTGTTTACCACCCCGCCGAAGCGAATATCAGTTAAGGTTCTGTTCGCTTGGTGGATTCAGCCTTGTCCAGTCCACCGTCGGGCTGCTATGTTTACGTGGCGGTTTAGCCTGACAAGAGAGATCCCCTGTCATGGGGGATCCGATCCTGTAGCAAAAGTTGACCTGAGCGATACTCGATCTCCAGCATGGTGTCTGAGCCCGGCCAATTTACAGCGTCGATCGATATCGTATCTATAGTGGCCTGCCAGCCATATCTGGCAGTGGGCTACATTGGGGATCGAAACGGGGGAGATTCTCGCCCTTTCCAAGAGGGGAGGTGACCACTCTGGTTTTTACCATTGTGTTTACCACCCCGCCGAAGCGAATATCAGTTAAGGTTCTGTTCGCTTGGTGGATTCAGCCTTGTCCAGTCCACCGTTGGGCTGCTATGTTTACGTGGCGGTTTAGCCTGACAAGAGAGATCCCCCGTCATGGGGGATCCGATCCTGTAGCAAATACACAGCTCTTTGGTTGCTCACAGTAAGGAATCAGAAAGTTTTTTATTAATTTATCAGAAGTATGTGTTTTTATAATTTTTATATTAATAAATGCATAAAAAAATAGATCCAAGACATTTTAATCATGCACAACTAAACTAAGAAAATGACATCATGAACATAGTGTTTTTTTATTTGGACACGTTCCGCATTTCAATATAAAACATCTGGTAACTTTATCTATAGATCAAGGGTGGCCAACCTATGGTGCTTGTGCCAAAAGTGGTAGAACACACTGTAGCAAATACACAGCCTCTAGTGCAGGGGTGGCCAACCTATGTTGCTTGTGCCAAAAGTGTCGCATTGCATGATTAAAAGTGGCGCACAGAACCTCAGAGAAAAATATTTTAAAAATTTCTTATACATTTTATCTATATATAAATCTGAATTGCCTGTGCCCTGCACTTATAACGCAAGAAGAGCTGAATGATTTTTATAAAACAACTTTTGTTTGTTAGGGGATTTACGCAGAAAGGATTAAGACAGGTATTGATTATTAAAAATTAATTTTATATATTATAATTGGCATAAATTACTTGTGTAGGGGTCAATAATCTTCCCCCCGGAGATGAGTTAAGGAATTTGTCACCAATGCTGCAATATGATAACAAGACGTGTTATGTTTTAAAATTTCTTATACATTTTATCTGTATATAAATCTGAATTGCCTGTGCCCTGCACTTATAATGCAAGAGCTGAATGGATTTTTATAAAACAACTTTTGTTTGTTAGGGGATTTACGCAGAAAGGATTAAGACAGGTATTGATTATTAAAAATTAATTTTATATATTATAATTGGCATAAATTACTTGATATAAATCCAAGATGGAAAATTAACACTATTTGAGCAATCTCATTGTGTTAGTGACCACATGACGTTAACTGGGCAATATCATTGGATTACTAAAAAGGCTGAAAAGGGGTATAAGTTTGTATGACGCATCTCAACTAAAAATGAAAAAATTGATGCATGAACTATAAAAGGTTGGCCACCCCTGCTCTAGTGTCTCCGCTCTCTCTGTGGACGGAGGCGATTCTCCACAGTTTAAAGGTCGCTTCGGCAACACAGTGCACGGGATATGAATGCGGCCTTCTTACCCCTAGGCCTGGCAAACCTGAGCGAGTCTGACGTATTCGTAAAGGGTCAGAAAAGGTCTCGGGTATATAAGAGCCGTTACCTCCCTCAATCGACGCTTGGTCTACTGCTGCGTTTGTCCTACCCGTCGCCGCCCGTCCTAACACAATGTTTTGACCAACGCCAGCTTCCACTTGTTCTACGAGGTCATCTGCTGTTCTCCGCCATTATCTATTTTAGTCAACCAGATTATTTTATTTGTTCTTGACTGAGAAAAAGAAGACAGTGCGAAACATCGGTATCGTTGACGTATTTGTATTTCGTTTGCTTTGTGGATTGGGATGTGGCAGGCGAGTCTGCATCCCCAGTTGCAGGAAATGATTAAGCGGAGATTATTCTCGCAGTCGTAAGAACCCTGTAGTATCCTAGTAGGTGGAGCAGGGGAGTGCCCCCAGTTGCAGGAAATGATTAAGCGGAGATTATTCTCGAAGTCGTAAGAACCCTGTAGTATCCTAGTAGGTGGAGCAGGGGAGTGGCCTTTGGCCTGACTCAGAATACAAAATGAGCATGTCAACTGCCATCACTAATGTTCTTACTCAAACTGATGCATGCTTGCCTCTGCAAAACTTCTTTCCAAACATGGTATTGTATTCCATTGTGTTGTGATAAAAAATTGATATTCTGGACACACAATGTTCAATATAAAGCAAAAAATTAAATGACAATATCTATTGTTCTTATGAAATAAAAAGGGTGTAAATATGACCAGAAAATTTTTTGTTAAGGAAAAAATTAAAGAAAAAGTTGGGAAAACCCCAAGTTTATTCCAAGAGACTATAACATTATTCTACAAAAGATCAATCTTTTCAAGTTTTTCTTTTAAAATATATTTTCAAAATTACATTTTTTAAATTCCTTTTAATTACTGTTTATTTTATAAATTATACAATTAATTTTATTACTGACAGGCAAACAGTTGCTTTTGCAAGGTTTTTTTTTCCTCTAGAAGTGTACCAATTTGAAAATTAATTCTGTTAAAGTCATTATTTATTTCTCTAGTTATTTTAGCAATTTTATAAGTACAAGAACATAATTTTAATCTATCAATAGTAAAGTCATACAGATTTCTATCACTTTTTCTGATAAATCATGCACTTAGGTATTTCATCAATATTTATGTACTATATTATAAATAAAAAAACGTTCTGAAGATAAAATGTTTGGGAAAATAATATCACATTTTTATTTTTCACTAAAACATCATTTATTCATGCAATCTAATTTTAATTGAAAAAGTTTGTAAATTTTTCAATTAAAATTAAATTAAAAACATTCTGCAAACTATTCTAATTCTCAGTATGTTCAAACAATTTACCACTTAAATAAGCATCCAAGTTACAATGCACATTGCCCAACATTAAACAGATAGTTGCAGTAGTAATTTTAGTTTTTTATTACCATGGATAGATGATAATTTTTTATGTCAAATTTTACAAATTTAACTTTTTGAACAGTTTCCTTTATAAATGGCCTGAAGTTTAATTTTATTTTTAAGACGTATAGCATTTTGCATATATGCTTTTCTTTCCATCTTTAATTTAAAGACTTGTTGGTTGACAAAAGATCTGAAAAGATTGAGTTGTCAATTGTTAATATAGTTTCTGCTTCAAAATTTGAAGGTAGGCTAGGTATCTGCAGTTACTGTTAATTACCCCATCTTGATGAAATGAGAGAATTCTAATAGATTGTCCTACTTCAGCTCAAATAGATGTAGTACTGTATGTATTGCTGTTAGTTTAAAAAATATTTCAGTTTTTATTCTTGAGGCAAAGCAATTTTTTCATCTTAACTAATGTTTATAAATTATCCATTTCACGGTAACAATATTTTAATACAATGATAAAATAGAACAATAGAACAGAATAGTTTTTCTAACAGGACTGTAAGAATATATTATCCTAGCATATTTTTCATGTTAAACAATTTCTACTGTAATTTATTCAAATTCACAGATAAAATTACATAGGATATTTATGAAAGCAGTCATTTCTGAACCTATCATGGGCTTACTAGTACCTGATAGGATTTGTTGAAAGATTGAAGGATGGATTTCAATAAGACAAGCATGGACTTTCCTGAAAAATCTGGAACCTGGTCTCTCAGATGGAAATTAGCATGAGACACTCAGATGTTTCATATTTTAATGTTGTTTTTCTTATGATCTGTACAATGAACAGTCTTAAAAACAGTTTTATTCATTTCTCATATCATAAATGTTCACATTCATTTTTATTTATATCAGCAGTTCTCGACCTTTTCCATAAATATGTCTTGAATAAAAATAGTGAATCAAAACTATACATATACCACCAGTTATCTCTCATATACTACTGCTTAAGAATTGTTGATTTAAATTTTACTTAAACTGCAGGAATTTGAAATACTCTAAAATTGCATTAATTTTTCTACAGTGTGTAATCAAAATGGAGAAGAAATATATATGTATCTGTGTAAGTTGTAAAGCATCAAATATTAGACATTATAAAAAATTTTCTATTATAAATCTTCCATTATCATCTTTTTATACAATCATAAATTCTAATCATTTATACCTGTTTAAGTCCCATTCATGTGAATTTAATGAATGCAATGTTTCTGAAGAATTACATGCTTGCATAATAGGAGGACCAAATATATATATGCTGTGAAATTTAGCAGAAAAACCAAATTACTCGGCCACCTACAAATAGATGTTGGTTTAAAAATTTTCTGGGTTTTAAGGATTTTTTTTCAATAATATTGAAAATATGAACATAACTAAAAATACATAAATGCTAAACATTCATAAATATGACATTTTAGATTACATATTTAAATATAAAATACAGTATAGTACAACTGGGTTCATAGCAAACTTACTGTTGTCCATTATGAAATCAAAAAAATCAAAATTGCAGTCAAGAATTGGCTAGCTCTTTGGCTACCACGATTTGATTGACAAATTATGTAAATAACTTTCAATCCTGGATTGTGCCTAATGCAACAACTCATCTGTATAAAAGCTCATCTATTTATCTGATGATGACAAATAAAATTCTTTAACATTTGTATGACATAAATAATTTATTATAATAATTTGCTTGATTTTTACAGGTTATGTTTTCATTTATTTAGATAAATCATTTTTTAATCAAACTATTGTTTTGTTGACTTTCATTTAATTTTATTATAGTTAAATTTTATTGTTGAAAATGGAATCTGTGTTTAATATTATGGAAGTAGCTTCTCATCAACTTTACAAAACTTACTTGTACAAGTGTATTACAGGAATGAATATATATATATTTTTTTTCTTTTCTCATCTGTAAGGTATCAAAACCATGCATACTACATATATTTTACACATAGATTATTCAAAATTTTATTCTTTAAATTTTGTTTAAAAGTATACTACATGCAATTTGAGGATCGATGAATTTTATTTTTTAATTATATTTTCAAAGAAAATCTTTAAAATATCAATTTTTCGAAAAATAACGTCATAGGCTCATGGAACTAATTTTGGAAACGCCCCCAACTTTTTAAAAATTTTTCCCTTCATGTCACTTATAATGAAACATTGGTTATAACAAAAACATTTTCTGGTCCCAATCGTTTCATTATAAACGTATTACACTGTATATATCCCATTCCATTCCAATTAATTGTGTATGTTAGCAAGGGGCAAAAAATATAACATTTTTTGTCCCTTGCTAATAGTACTTTGTAAATTCTACTATATATCCCATTCCTCTAAAAAAAGAGGAATGGGATATATAGTTGTGGGCCCTGTTGGTCTATCAGTTCCTTCTCTGTTTAAATGAAATGCTTATGTCTAATGCCCCCAACTTTTTAAAAATTTTTCCCTTCATGTCACTTATAATGAAACATTGGTTATAACAAAAACATTTTCTGGTCCCAATCGTTTCATTATAAACGTATTACACTGTATATATCCCATTCCATTCCAATTAATTGTGTATGTTAGCAAGGGGCAAAAAATATAACATTTTTTGTCCCTTGCTAATAGTACTTTGTAAATTCTACTATATATCCCATTCCTCTAAAAAAAGAGGAATGGGATATATAGTTGTGGGCCCTGTTGGTCTATCAGTTCCTTCTCTGTTTAAATGAAATGCTTATGTCTAATTATCATAATTAATTCTTATTTTAACTGTTTAGAATACAAAGATTTTTCTTTACCTTAAATTTTTGTAATACAATTTTAATTCTATATATCTTATAGTGCATAGTTACTTAAAAAAAGTAGGAAAAATTCTTATTGTTAGGAAGTGGCCTGGAACCCTTAATCTTCTATGGGCCCTGGGAATTTGTCCTGATTTACCCCCCTCTCAGCACCACTGATGATAGTACCAATGATACATCTATTTTCTTGCCTAAACTCTTCTTGTTATTTGCCTAAACTCTTCATTGATTTCAGATAACACATTACTGATATATGGTCCCATATGGCATTTTCTTCCTTTCAATCATGAAATGTATCAAGCCGTAATGTAGGGAATGTTATATTCAATACTGGAGGATAAATTTTCAATTAAGTTTATCTCTGAAACTTCAATATATGTTTGAAAATGGGTACAAAATCATCAATCACAATTTATAAATTATAGTATAATCATTAATTACTAGATGGTGCCACCTTAGTTCTAAATTCAAAATTTAATTAATTATTAACTCAATAGTTAGTATCACCTTAGCTCTAATTCAAAAATAATAATTTGAAAATTTAATGTAAACTTTATCCGCCAGGAGAAGTTTGGCTGTATTAGTCTGGTTATCACTTAATATTTATTGAAATCACTTAAGCTGAGAATTTGTGTCAATAAATTGCTTATAAAGCATACTAGAATAATAGAATTTTCTTATAATTTTAGGACCCAGTATACAGGAGAACTTTATTAAAATAGAAATCAGAGATTATAAATTATATTAAAACAAAATATAATGATTATTCTAAATAAATTTTCTATAGACTGAATGACTGATGAGAAAAATTGAAAATTATTTCTTGCAAATCAAAAACACACACAAATCAATGCAATGCAGGTTCTGTAACGTTCAAAGAACTTTAGAACTTAGTTAATTGTAACGTACTACTGATGATGGACTTTAATTAGTCCGAAAACGTTATAGATAATTAAAACTTTGCTTATACCTTGCGTTAAGGGCTATTTTTTGTGTGTTATTATTGAAATCAATGCAGTTTATTAAAGTGAAAATTTTAAAATGAGAGAAATATCTATTCTTGTTTCTAGTTCATCTAATAATTTATTTATCCTATTTGAACAATAACTTACATGACATTTGGTTTTATAGTCTACCTTGCAGAATTTCTTACAAGTTTAACTTTTTTGCTGCCAGCTATTTACAATAATTAAGCCTAATTAATATGCAAAAAATATGAAAATTAAAATCATCATATCTCACTTAATTTTCATGGAAATCTTTTGAAATTTTCAGGATTTGTTGCATTTTTTGTTCTCTTTCTAATAGTATAAGTCTTTTTTGGAATTTTTTTCACAACTTTTTGTTATACATATTGCATAAATAATGGAATATACAGTGTTAATGGAATTTTTTTTTATATAATATCTTAGCCATCCAATGAAATGGTTGATATCTTTAGATAGCATTATCTCCTCTGAAAAAAACAAGCTATGAATGAAGAAATTTGGCTGAAATTTTTAGAAATTATAAAAAAACCAAGACTTATGTAACTTTTGTCGAATAAAATTATATGATATAACAACTTTTAATATTATATTATTAAAAAATTTACTCAAATTAATTGAAATATTGTCATTTTTATTAATATTTCATAGTTATTAACTTGTTTTTACTTCATTTACACAATTTTTAACAGCACTGTTTTATAAATTTTTAAATTTATATGAAAAAAATCCTAACATATTGATATATGAAAATGGTCTTATACATAAACAGCTATAATATTCTTTATATTTCATTAATTAGATCACAAATGGTTTATTGTAGGATCCCACCCAATACTACATGTCACTGGATAAAATAGACTTGGCTACAATTTCCCAGAAAGCAACTGCTGCTGAAAAGCAATAAAAGTGACATGCCCATTTAAATGGCCAAAAAGTGTTTACATTTCATTTTCCACAATTTTCTCCTAATGTCAGTAAAATTGAAACAAAAGATGAATGATTAAGATATATTTGTTAATTCTGTTAAAATTAACTAAAATGTAAGTTCAATGAGACTGCACTAAACACAAACTAAAAATAATAATACACAAAAGCCCTTTAGCAGTCAAAAGATTTTATTCAGTAATGTTTTCAATACACTTTTAAGGAGTCTTCTTCAGCTGCTTTAACACGACTAACCCTGCTACACTAGAACAGGAGACCTAACTACATAAAATAAACAAACACGACAAAGATTTAAAAGGCAGGTCTACTTCTGGAAGCGCTCTCCTTAGTACCATCTGCCAGTAAAGCCATACATTTTGTTACGTGACAAACCTTCTAGGAATACATTAAGTATATTATAAACAAAAATCATACAAAATTTTACAAATTTTAAAAATTATTCAAAATCATGACGAATTAAAAAATAAATAGTTATCTGCAATCATTAAAAAAATAAAAATAAAAAACGTAATTAACTTTCACAACAAGCAGTGCACCTTTACGGGAGTATCAAAAACTGACCGTAGCATATCCTTTAGTCTGCTCTGCTGACTTTAAATAACCATCTCCACGCGTTAAAAACGTTACTGAATAAAATCTTTTGACTGCTAAAGGGCTTTTGAGTATTATTTTTAGTTTGTGAATTAACCAATATTTTCCTATTAGCTACAATATCTTTTAGTTTTCAGCATTTTATAGCTCGTACGAAAAATTCAATTTTTACTTACAATTTCAAAAATATTATTTTTATCTCATCCAAAAACTGTAATAACAACTGTGTTATATTAGACTATAAAACTGACAAGATGGGATAGAAAAAACCAAATTCTATTGAGTCATTCAACTATAAATAATGTTTGTTTATATGTAATTTAAAAAATATTTCGGCATTTGAAAATATTTAGGAACCACAATGAAAAGGGCATATTTTCAATAAATATACACAAAAAAAAAAAAATTTACAAAAGCTGAATTAATATAATCAGGATTAAATTTTTTTTAGTTAATTTTTTATTGTTTTTTATTCCACTTCCTTGATGTCTATACACATCAAGAAAGTGGAATGGCAGTGAATGGGTTAAATATAAAAAAAATAAAATAAAATACCTTTTCCTCCAGCTAATCCTCTTGCCATTTCGGTCAATTCATATAATTTTGGATTAACTACTTGATTAGCTTCTTTTAATACAGATATCAAATCATTAGCTTGTTTCATATTTCCTTGTGTAAAAAAAGTGTAAGCTGTACCAGACTTGTTACTACGTGCTGTTCTTCCAATTCGATGCACATAATCTTCAGAACAAGCAGGATAATCAAAATTGATCACAAATTTTATGTCATCTACATCTGCATTTTGAAAAAAGTAATATTAAAATTATATAAATATAAATTTTGTTTTGAAATTCATATTTATATGAAAATGCTATTTCTTTTATTAATAATTAAAACATCATCTTATTAAATATATTTAAATATATTCAAAATATATAATAAATTATTCCTAAATGCAGCCTTTTTATAGTTCATTGGATCATTTGACCAGCTCGGTATTAATACTGGTTTATATGTTGGTTTACGGTACATGCTTGTTTTCAACCATTTCCCCTGCTTGTCTAATTGTAGGTCTAGAAAATTTATACTATTAGCATCCACCTGATCTTTCAGCAGTTTTAGGCCATATTCTATCATCGGAAATTCTTTGGTTATCTCATTTATATATTGCTGGTCTTTCCATATTATTAATATGTCGTCAATGTATCTTATATACAACAACATACTTGTCTGGAATTTATTCAGTAAAAAGGAGAAAGAGGAAGAAAAAAAGAGACAGTTAGTTAAATATTGATATGCAGAAGAATGAAATAACATGTTTAGGAGTTTAAACTTTATGTATTATAGTATTTTGTTTTTGTTTTAAAGTTTTTTTAATATGTTCATATGTTAATTCAGGTAAAAGTTAAAGAGTTACGTAATATTATAGATGAGAGGTTTAAAGTTTTAAATTTTAAATTAGTAATTCCGAAATTGAAATATTAAAAATAAAATAATTTTGAAATGCTTGTTCTAGAATGTTTTGATATTGTAAAAGTCTCTAGATTCAATTAAGTTAAAGTGTTGCATACCTGATGAGGATGCGAAACGCATCAAAAACGTTTATATCGTAATTAATAAAAGTTAAGTAGAGTACTATACTGCAAAGAGTGCTTATTGTTTAGTTGGTTATTATATGAAGTTTTTAGCAGTTAAATATGGATAATATTAAGACATTTTAATTCAAAAATAAGTCATTAGGGGTATAATTTGATGAGTTATTCCCCTAGTTGAATTGAATTATGATTTGTTTACTACACTTGCTAATTCTCAGTCTTACTTATTTTGATAATGTTGCAAGAAATTTAAAAAATAATTATGATAAAGAATACATATACAATAGATTCTCAGTTTAATGGATTTCAGATTTAACAGAGTAAACATTTGAGTTAAATTTTTTCAACAAATATTTTAAATTTCCATGAGAAAAGTGGATAATAATAGTATTATATGCAACATTTTATTATATAGAAGGAATATTAATGTATTCTATGGATGTTAGTCTTAACAGGTCTGCATGATGTAATTATTTGTGCATATTTATTTAGTTAATTGCATTTTATGAGTAGGAAAATATAATTGTAATATCCATATTTCTTATAAGACTATGTCCCTCTGTTTCAGATCTTACAAGTTCAATAAAACATCAATGTTAATTGATGTTTTATTGAACTTTAATAAGAATGAATAAACAAAAACTAAGAAAAATTTTAATTTATATCAAATTGATTAAAATATCAATAAATCTTCAAGCAGGGGAAAAACTTTAATTATACTTGATTACTTGAATAATCTACTACTTTGTACGGTACTTGACTATAATGTTGAAGAAACTTAAAGCACTAAAAAAAGCAGACCTATTAAGTAAAAACCTTAAACAAGTTTTTATTTTAGAGGAGTGCTTTTGGCTTATGCGCCATCATCAGCTCTTTTACAAGATTTCAGTGTTCTTTGGAACTAAGAACAGTAAATTCTAGAACAATAACGTACAATTCTATTTTTTAAGAATTGGGAGCATAAACCAAGCCGCTGGCAGCCATATTTGGTGAGGCTCCACGTGCGCTAAATATAACATTTCTTGCTATTTGTGGTGAGTTTTCTTGCATTATTGGTATATATAGTTTAACGTATGGATGTAAGAATAAGCAAATACGAGTAATAGAAGGTAGGAAATACCTTTCACCTGGAGATAGAATATTTCAAAAGTGAGGAAATAATATATTTTATTATTTAGTATTAATAATGTAATTATTCCCTTATTTGTTGTTTGATTATAATCTTTGTCAAAAAATAAAATTTTATTCACTTCATTTGTGTTTATTTTTACATAACTTAACATTTTCTTTAGCATAAAATACATGTAATAATGGTGTTTGACAATTGACCCTCAATAGCCTTTAAATCTCTCTCTCCTTCCTCGAAATATTAAACGATTAAGAAAATGCGAAATTTAGAGTATTTTGAGCACTTCATTCGAAATGATCGAAAACGTGTATTTATAAAAAAAATTATAATAATAAAATGGCTTAATACTCAATAAAAAGGATGTAATACCCCAATATGAACTATTAGAATCTGGTCATCAGACTTACCGTATTACTCCGAATTTAAGGTGCACTTTTTATTCAAATTTTTAAGACGTATTAGGTTGATGCATAATTCCGTAGCGTTTTAAATATAGGTTTGTTAAGTCTGTTTAGTGTTTTATGAAATTCAGTTAAAAAATTGACCAAATCAAGCAAGCAACTATTCAACAATGTAATCTCAATAAGATAGTCATTGTCAATAACTTCCTGCCAACGTTGGGGTAGTTTTTGGATCCCCCTTTGTAGAAATCTGTTGGTTTTGAGTTTAGGAACATCAATCCAAGTTTTGTAAAGTTCACAGATGTTCGTAGCCGCATTTACTGCACTTGAACCTCGGTTAAACTCGTACAGCAGAACGGAAATGTTCGTTTTACTCGACCTGACACTCCATCTTCAACAGCGAAGAAATAACAATCGTTTGCTGGCACTCCATCTTCAACAGCGAAGAAATAACAATCATTTGTAACAATCTCATTTACAAGACAACAATCCAAAGTAAACAGTGACAATTAAAAACAGTAACAAATTGAACACAATGCAGTATTGCCAGGTCAAATCAGAACGCTACGGAATTATGCATCAATATAATAAAATTTGGGTGCGGCTTAAATTCAACCCGAATATTTTAACATTTTATTTCTCCCACTCCCCAACGTTCGGGTTTTTGCTTTAGGCTTAATTCCCACCAAGCTGCGAAAAGCGATAGGCGAAGCGAATTGACGTCAAAATGACAATTCAATATTTTTTTTCAAGCATGTTCGTGTTTTTTGCTATTCAAGCTTGAATTCTAATCTAAAGTGATCAGATATCCCGGATTATGCAGGACAATCCCGGATTTGAGTTATTTGTCCTGCAATGAAGTATCCTGGATTGAGTTTATAATCTTTTTTAAAATTTTCACAATGGCACAAAGTTGCTACTAGTTTCCTCTAATTTATACTAAATGATGCTATTGTAATTAAACCAAGAATTAAACATGGCAACAAATGTTTTTACTTGTGTGTGACAAGTATTGAAGATGATGATAATACTACTATGGAGGTTGTTGCAGAATTAGTCGATGTAAAATTCAAATGAAAAGAAAATGGGTATGCAGTATCTACCACTCATTGTATGCAATATATTAAGAATTTTAGAAGAGAATAGTTGATCCAAACAGATTCCTTCAAATCCAATGTCAACAGTTTTTATCAAAAATCTATTCAATATTTAGAACTACATTTATCACAATTTGAACATATTGATTGTTTTAAGAGGACCAATCTTAAAAGCAGTATTAATTGGCAAAATGTGCAAAAAGTTTTGAATATATTTCAAAATTTGATGAGAAAATGGAACTATTCAATGCTGATAAGGAAGAAAGGGACTTTTTGATGAGATATATGTAAAAAAAAATTGGTGTTGATACAAAAGTAAATGTTTGGAATGAACAAAAAATGTAACCGATGCAAGATGGATAAAAATATTTACGGTAATTACTTTGATACGACAGCATACCATACAGAAAATAATTGAATTTGCATTATGCTGGCCAGGCATCAATGGTGCAATGGAAAGTTTTTTCAGTGGTGAATAAATTTTAGACCTCAGAAAAATGCAGCTGAGCATAGAAACAATTGAAAGAAATATTACAAGTTAGCTGCAATTTTTCCAATTCCTGTGAAGAATTTTATTAGAATATTTCAAGTAATGAAGATTTATTAAAAATTTCATTCCAGAAAGTTTTTTATTAATTTATCAGAAGTATGTGTTTTTATAATTTTTATATTAATAAATGCATAAAAAAATAGATCCAAGACATTTTAATCATGTACAACTAAACTAAGAAAATGACATCATGAACATAGTGTTTTTTTATTTGGACACGTTCCGCATTTCAATATAAAACATCTGGTAACTTTATCTATAGATCAAGGGTGGCCAACCTATGGTGCTTGTGCCAAAAGTGGCGCATTGCATGATTAGAAGTGGCGCACAGAACCTCAGAGAAAAATTTTTTTAAAATTTCTTATACATTTTATCTGTATATAAATCTGAATTGCCTGTGCCCTGCACTTATAATGCAAGAGCTGAATGGATTTTTATAAAACAACTTTTGTTTGTTAGGGGATTTACGCAGAAAGGATTAAGACAGGTATTGATTATTAAAAATTAATTTTATATATTATAATTGGCATAAATTACTTGTGTAGGGGTCAATAATCTTCCCCCCGGAGATGAGTTAAGGAATTTGTCACCAATGCTGCAATATGATAACAAGACGTGTTATGTTTAGTCATTGTTCTTTTAAATATTGAATTTTGACGAAATGGTCTATTCAGGTGTCAATTCAAAATCTAAGAAATGATACCTGAACCATCTGTAAGTTAAAGAGAAAAACATCCCCGGGAATAAAGGGTCAGAAAAGGTCTCGGGTATATAAGAGCCGTTACCTCCCTCAATCGACGCTTGGTCTACTGCTGCGTTTGTCCTACCCGTCGCCGCCCGTCCTAACACAATGTTTTGACCAACGCCAGCTTCCACTTGTTCTACGAGGTCATCTGCTGTTCTCCGCCATTATCTATTTTAGTCAACCAGATTATTTTATTTGTTCTTGACTGAGAAAAAGAAGACAGTGCGAAACATCGGTATCGTCTGGATCCTCCGTGTACTCCAGGAATCGAATTCCAATCAAAGGACTAAAGACTTTTTATTAGAGACTAGAGACTGTTGCATTATCATCGTCAGTGTTCGTGAAACTGGATCCATCTCCACGGATTATTTTTTTTGTCAAGGTATCTTTTTCTCTAAATGGGTGATCAACATTCACAGCAGTTTGTGATGGAGATCTCTCTCTTTTAATAAAGGAAGTTGATCTTCGACGAAAGTAGTCTCTGTGTCGATTTGCCGATCAGCACAATTATTACCCGTCCTTACTCATGCGCTAAATAGATATACCTCTCGCTTGTTTGTTGGCATTGTATACAACGATCCGACTGGTGTCAGAACCTGACATTTATTGTATTTAGTCTTAACGTCTGTGTTAATACCGTCCTGGGTCCCACACTTGATATAAATCCAAGATGGAAAATTAACGCTATTTGAGCAACCTCATTGTGTTAGTGACCATGTGACATGTTAACTGGGCAATATCATTGGATTACTAAAAGGGCTGAAAAGGGGTATAAGTTTGTAAGGCGCATCTCAACTAAAAATGAAAAAATTGAGGCATGAACTATAAAAGGTTGGCCACCCCTGCTATAGATCATCTAACAAATCAATTTACTCCAACCTATTCAACAGCTAGAAAATACATTCAGTGTATTGATAGGTTCAAAATGAAACTAATTTTATTTAGAAAAGTAAATTAAATTTTTGAAGTTAATATGAATAAGTCCAACAAATCAGGCAAAATATTAGTATTAAAATATTTATATAAATTAATAAATTGAATTTTATAATCACTTACTTTAAGGATAAATGTGAAATTTTAAATATAGCAATAAATATTAATTTAATATAATTTATAATGTAAATAAAAAAATGTTTTTTTTTTTTGCTTTAGTATGCAATGATTATTCGTGATGGTCAAAAAACAACATTACCAGCAGAAGATGTAGTAAAAGGTGATGTTGTGGAAATTAAAGGTGGTGATAGGGTTCCAGCAGATATAAGAATTACATCTGCTCATGGTTTGAAAGTAGATAATTCATCACTAACTGGAGAGTCAGAAGCTCAATCGAGATCTCCTGAAATGACAAATGCAAATCCCTTAGAAACAAAAAATTTGGCATTTTTTTCTACAAATTGTGTTGAAGGTTAAAAATACTCTATATTCTCCATAGCATTTAATTTATTGTATTGTGCAATATGTGGAAAGAATAATATTTAAAACTTTTTTCATAGTTACTGTTTTAGAATTAATAATGTTTATTTTAGCATTTTAAAATTAGTAAAAATGGTCCTGTTTCAACTACAAAAATAAAAAAATAACACAACCTCACATGAATAAACAAGTGATTATATCATCAGTAACATAAATGATATATGTATTGAAGATCTTATATGTTACTTGATATTTTAATTAATCATTTATTGATTTATATGAGGTTGTGTATGTTTTATGTCTTAGCATTTAAAATTAAATTTATTTTTCTATTTAATTCTACATCATTTTGCATAAATATTATTAATGTAATTGTATGATAATTATCATTCATTATAAATTTTATATTTTTTCTTTAATAAAACTATTTTAATGTTTTCCTCAAATTAATTTTATTTCAGTTACAGCTCTAGCATGATAAATATGTAAAAAATCAAATTGTATTGTTTAATTAAACATGCTCTTATCAAAAAATATAAGGAATTAAATTTGAATATCAAATTGTCTATCCTTTTCATGAAAAGAATTCATTATTTAGTTTTTAGTGCAAAATTTTGTTTAGGGGATAATAAATTTTATTAATCATTTCTCTAGGAATTATTTTAAACATTCTATTGAAATTTTAGCTTTCTTTGCATAGTGCTTTTTCTGACCAGTCTTAGTTTATAGCTATGTTGGTTTCATCCAAATATTCTTAACAAACCAAATTATACTCCTAGTGATTTATTTTTGAATTAAACTATCAAATTAATGATTATTTATTAATTATGATATGATACCATTATCTATTGGATTAATAATTAACAATGAATAATGAATAATGTAAAACTTCTTACTTTAGATATTAAATAAAAGCAAACAATAAGCCAAATAAGTAAGATAAATCATTAATTCAAAAATGTTTTCGGCTATCCATGTAGCCTACCTCAGTTGTAATACAGACCAGAGAAGCTTCTCTCCCCTTTTTCTCATCCGGCCAATCGGGGGACCAATCAGTGACCGGTCCCTAACATCACCAAACAGCAAGTGGAAAGTTACCCTTCCAAACACATTAACAAGAAAACACGACAAAACATTCCTAAAATAACATTATAATAATTACAATTATCATCAAACCTCAAAATTTAGGTATAGAGCAAAAAATAATAATAATAAAATACTAACTATAAAGTCCATCATAAAAAACAGAGTTACATAAACACGGGCTGCTCGAAAAACATCTATGTTAAGGAAACATATGGTTTACACCCGACCCATTCCTAAGACTGTTAACAAAAACAAACACCTAGATCACTGTAGCTATAAATCTGTCCTTACAGAATAATATTTCAAGTCAAGTACAGCAATCAACATTCTTTTATCTTACTTATTTGGCTTATTGTTTGCTTTTATTTAATAAATAACTATTTAAGTTTAGGTTAAGTTGGCACCATCTTTTATTTAATAATTAAACTATAATTCTTATTATTTCCTTGAACCAATTAGACTACCAAGACATTTTAATAACCAACTAAACAATAAGCACTCTTTGCAATATAGTACTCTATTTAACTTTTATTAATTACGATACAAACGTTTTCGATGCGTTTTGCATCCTCATCAGATATACAACACTTTAACTTCATTGAATCTAGAGACTTTTACAATATCAAAACATTCTAGAACAAGCATTTCAAAATAAAATTTTTTAATTTCAATTTCGGAATTACTAATATAAAATTTAAATCTTTAAACCTCTCATCTATAATATTACGTAACTCTTTAACTTTTACCTAAATTAACATATGAACATATTAAAGAAACTTTAAAACAAAAACAAAATACTATAAAACATAAAGTTTAAACTCCTAAACATGTTATTTCCTCCTTCTGCATATCGATATTTAACTAACTGTCTCTTTTTTCTTCCTCTTTCTCCAGCATGTATTTTCATGCTGTAGGGGGCTCCTAGTTCAGTCTATCATTAATTAATTTTTCTTTTTTCATCCTCTTTAGAATTTCTATTGATTCTGCTATCACTGATTGTGCACTATTCTCTATTGTCTTAATTTGCTTCACACCATTCCATTCTATACTAATGTCATTATTATATGCTTCTATAGCTAACAATGTCGTTAATTTTGAAGAGGTTAGTGATTAAGCTATAGCAAAAAATGGATGTGATTGAGCAATATAAACGTGGCGCTCAACTTCCGCTTTCGATTCGCTCTTTTGGTTTCGATTTATCAGTTGGTTTGATGATGGTATGAGACACAATTCCTGTAAGTTATTAATTAGATGATGAACAACAATTTAAAAATATTTATGAAAATAAATATTTCTTAAACAGTTAGTGTTAACTTAGTATTGTGCTTATTCATTGTGAGGTTGGCTAATGGCCAGAATCTCACAAAGCAAGAACCAATTACCATATTTTACACATAGCTAATATTTCAAATAGTGTGAGAAATTCGTGGAATCAATTATTCTCACTAATCGAGGCCTACCTGTATATAACTTATTTTTTTAATGTTTTAATAATTTTTAAATGTACTTTTGAATAAGTTTTGAATTTATATTGGCCTATATATTTCCATTCTCATTTGTGAAGCACCCAATAAATTATTTTTGAATGTATTTAAATATGAACATTCATCCACATTTGCCTATTTTTAATAATAAAATTGACAAGAAATAGCTGTTTTTTATGAATTAATAGGGCTGACACTGCCATTACCATAGAACTTACTAATAGTGCAAAGAGGATGCAATACAATTGCTTTATATATTTTTGACAGTATCTGTGCAATATTTGATATTAAAATACTTAAAAAAATATTAAGCTATATACAGCATGCATATCTACATATTTTTAATAATAAAATTGAAAGAGCTGCTAAATTTATTTATTGAAATGAGACTGAATTTGATGATATAGCTCAAAGAGAGAAGGTCTAGAAAAGAATAAGGTTCCTTGTCTACAACATAAACATGTATTGGAACTGTTGTTATATAATAATTATGTTATAAAACATAAATGTGACTCTAAAAATTTTGGTTTAACTAACACACTAAAATTCTCCCTTCAAAAATTCTTAATGATTAATAAAATTTCCACACGTGGAATTTTTCATATAGCTGTAATACTAGTTTAAAAAATTATAGATTGAAATGTAAAATTAAACTGTAGATTGGTTTAAGCATTCTTTTAAGCATTCTTTTTTCTTTTTTGAATAGTGACTATGCAAAGTTGCAATTTTCAAAAATTACCAACAGTAATATCTAAATTCAACCTAATAGTTTTAAGGACTCTGCAAATCCAGAGTCTGGCCTGAGCTTAGGTCTTTTTACTATTTCCTAAAATAAATATATCAAATCAATCCAATCTATCAATAACTAATGTCTACCGAACAAAAACAAACAACCGGAAAACTTATGGCTTAAAGTATCAAACAAGTGTTAGATCTAAACGACAAAAATGATGTTAGAAACTTATTCTACTAAATTGAATAAATTCTCAAAACAAGTAAAGTTAAATAATAAATTTATATTTTATTATTTAACATATTTGATTCAAAACCTTACTAAAAGTGTAACCACAGCTTTATTTAAGCAAATAAAGCACAAATCAAGTCATCAATAAAACTTATTTAATCAAAATTCAAATATCCAAATATTCAAAACAATAAATATAACCTTAAATATTAATTAATTCTAATACCACTACACTTTGATATAAACTTAAGCCATGGTCGATCTTACAAGAAATTCAAGTGTCACTAATCAGCTCCTATGCAATATGAAACACCTCAATGGGTCAGTTGATGCATACGTTTTTATCCAAGTGACTTTTACAGTCCCGAGCTTGTCTCATTTATATGAGTCATGCAACAAGTTCAAATTTCTTAGTTTACAAAGTTATCAGTTCATGTCATCCTCTTTACAAATTATGTACTGAATAAAACATCAATAAGAGATCATTTTATATTCTCACATCGGATCAGTGGTAAATTATTTAGAATAGATGACGTCAAGAGCCGAGAGAGTTCATCGGGAGATGGAATTCCAATCTGTAACATGTAACTTCTAACTGATGAGACAGAGAACATGAAAAGTGAGTTAACTCTTAAACTAAAATATAATACATTAAATAATAATAAACATAATAATAATTAATAAAGAGCATAATAAAATAATAATAGGATAGGTCAGAGTTAACTTCTTCACTGCTATATGTCACTATTAGCATTTCTTTTAAAAAGATTAAACAAAAAATAATATCTACTTTATTTTATAGTTAAAAAAATTTATCAAATATTAAATTTTTCTTGAAAATATAGAGAGAAAATTATCAATATTTTGAAAATATTGAAATAAATGTATCAAGTAAAAAACATCAAAGCATAGAATTAAAGTATCAATATTTGTAAAGAATCGATGTATCTGTTGCATCCTAGTTGAATCGTAACATTATTCTTATTTGGTTGGTTCAAGAGAAACATTTCTTATTTACATAAATAGAATATTTAAATTTCAGGTTTGTAAATTTAAAAAAAATGCTGTACTGTGATGTTAAGCAGCATCATTTCATTCAATATTTTATACTGGAATAATTCATTTGTAGCATTTATTATATTTTTAGCTCTTCCAAAATTAATAATAATTTTCGATTTTAAATATTATTGAAATCAAATATTAAAATATTTTCAAATATAAATAGTATATTAAAATGATATATGAGACTATCGCTTGAGTAATCTACTGCTTTATATGGTACTTGACTATAATGTTAAAGAAACTTAAAGCACTAAAAAAGCAGACCTATTACGTAAAAACCTTAAAAAAGTTTTTATTTTAGAGGAGCACTTTTGGCTTATGCGCCATCATCAGCTCTTTTACAAGGTTTCAGCGTTCTTTGGAACTAAGAACAGTAGATTCTAGAACAATAACATACAATTCAATTTTTTAAGAACATAGAGTTTGAAACTTATGAATATTCAAATTATTTCAGATCTTCGGTCTTTATACGTGCTCTCTGGATTTTTTAAATGGGAGTATGTTATATGAGAAAACAAAAGTAAAAAATTAAGAATAAAAACTAATACAATAAAGATAAATATATGATAAAAACGTTTTCAGCTTATTCTGCCCTCTTTAGTTGTCTATTTTGCATATAAACTATTCAAAATATACAATTTCCTAATGAAATGCAGCAAATTAATTTTTCAGTTTGAAAGAGTATTCTTTGTTTCCATGGTATTAATGGCATTTTCAATATTTTCATTATATTAACCTACTTGCATTTTGCATTCTTAAATTGCATCTTTTGCTAATTTAACAATTTTATATCTATATATATAGTTAATTCCATTCTAAGAAGCATTTTCTTAATAAAGACATTCCGTTGTCATGGCGACTCATATAATGTGAGGTAACATAACATAATATATGATATTATTTGCTTTATTTAACTTTCTAAACCAAAAATAATAATGGTGCTATCGTCTCTTGCTATCTATCGTGTCAATTATATAGATATAATTGTTAAATTAACAATTTTATATCTATATATATAGATATAATTGTTAAATTAGTGAAAAATGTAATTTATTACACTGTATTTTTAAAATACTTTCACTTTAACAGACTTTCACTATTATCCAACATTCCTTCCTCTTTATTAGTCCATTAAATCAAGGTTCTATTGTAATTTTATTTCATCATGTGCATAACAACATAAACAAATTAATATATCAACAAACAAACAAATCTATATAAAAGTTAAGTATTTTATTTTAAATACTTGTAAAAAGATTCAAAAAATGTAAAGTAAAAAGCAAGTTATTAGAAGTGATTGAATGAAGTAATTTTATTCCATTCAATCACTTCTAAGTCAGACTTTTTATTTTGTTTCCAGTATATATTTTATTATATTGTGCTATTATATTTGGATAAGAAAATATGTTTTGTTTGTTCTAGTTAGTTGTTTTAATCTTTTGGAATAAATTTTCTTATGCCATTTCTGATCTGATATATTTATCATATGTATTATATTCCACGTTTTTTCTTCTGATTATTTTTTTATTAAAAACCTGTCATTACTTGATGACATAGCATCATTATTATCTGCTCCAGTATTAATGCCACCAATTTTATTCAATATAGCATCATTATTTGATAATTCTTTTTAATAACTGACTTTAGTCTCTAGGTTAAATTTTAAACCATAAATCTTAATTTATAATCTAAAATTTTATATGAGAAGAGAAAATGTGGCACTTAATATTATTTTTCCACGAGAGTCTTATCTACTGAAATTTATATCAAATATGAAAAACTGTTAAGCTCTGTTACAGCAGAAACAATATTTTATGTATATTTCATCTACATGAAACATTTTCAGTCTTTATAAGGACATCCTTAGGGCAGAGAACACTTTTAACAAATATCTTAAATTTATGTACAGATTTTCTTCTATTTTTTTCATTAAACTTTAAAAAATTATTTAAGCACTTAAGATAAAGACTTTTTCAAATCTAAAAAAATATATAAGCAGTCCTCAAGATTATGACAAGTTTGGTTTGAACATTACGGTTCATAAGTTAGAGAAATCAGAAATGTTCTAAATTTATGGATTTCCCACAACCAATTTTTATTAGGTCATTATACATTATCACAAATTTAATGGATACAAAATTACAGAAACCAGACCCAAAAAGAATAATTTTAGCATATCAGACCATTGAACATGGACTCATATGTATATGAGTTGCATTAACCAATCATAGAATTTACTAATTACATCACCATATCTGTAAGGATCACGAATTGCCCCCCCGAACGGAGACAGAGTTGGGAAAATTCCAAAAGTAATAATCCTCTGCCTCATTTTAAACATAAAATCATGAGATATCTGAGAAAATATTCTATTAATAAGTATGAAAAATGCGTAGTAGTACAAATTTTTCTGTTATAGTTAAGAACAAATCTTAGCAGACCAATGACAAATAGAATTGATGTTAATTATAAACCTATATTATAATAAAAAAAATTTGAATATAAATATAGCTTTAATAAGAAATATCATAATTAAATATTCATCAGATTATATTAGAATTAATATTTTATATTAGGCATTATAAAATTCATTTCAATTTATTCATTTATAATGTGGACTTGATAATGCTATTTAAGATTGATTTATATGTTAAATGATACTACTATTATAATTTACTTTTACAAGAAAAACACGTATTAAAAAATTATATTTTCATCCTTTTTAAAGTATTCTCTATACATACTAGCTGCATATTTTATTTTTTATTCTAGAAAGACATAGAAATAAAGTTGACTTGATATATCAATATATTCATAAATTAGATCACATATCAGAATATTTTATTTTTATGTTTTAAATTTCTGCATTCTTAAATGCTGCTTGAATGATACAAATGAAAATCTCTAGTTATTAAATTAGGAAAATAAAAGGTGATAATTAATAATTTTCTGATTGATTGGTAGATATTAACTGGTTGCATGCTGGCTTATATAAATTCTACTGGAATGTACAAGCCAGGAAATGTTTTCATTTAAGCCTAATTAATGTGCAGAATTTTAAATTGCTATCTCTTTCATTTTTCATCAAAAGATTTAAAATTTTTCAACATTATTTTATTCTTATATTTCTTTAAAACAATATAATTATTTTTTTTATTATTATTTTGATTAGAATACAAGATTGAAATTACATGTTTTTTAAAACTACTTAGTCATCCAATAAAATAATTACTAATTTTAGCTGTGTTTTTGCTGAATAAAACAGATCATGAGTGATGAAATTCGTACACTTGAGCTACAATGTAATAAAAACTAAACATTATACAGTTTTGATAAGTAAAGTTTTGTCATATAATTTCTTTAAAAGTGGCATAAATTTATTGAAATTTCCTGATTTTAAGTGATAAATAATATTACAGGTAGGCCTCGATTAGTGCAAGTTTGAATAATGCGATTTCGATTAGTGTAACTTATAAAAATGATACCGTTTTTCAGTTAGTGCGAGCAAATATTTGATTAATGCGAGTTGTAAGCATAGACCAGTCTTACTAACAAAGTTCTGTCTCCTTTTATGATGTCAATTAACAAATTACCGTTAATTTTCGGTTAGTAAAACCAGACGAGAAGCAGTCCAAGAACAGTCTCTTGGCTTTGAAGGAGTGAAACATCAGAAAGATGGGCTTTTTAACATTACTGTACTATTATTTAGCTTTTCTATCGTATACATACAGTATAGTACAGAATTTTCTCTTTTAAAAAGTATCGAAATGGATAAAAGGAAGAACACTTGACGATAAAACAGGAAACAAAAAAAGAAGAGGTTAGTGATTAAGCTATAGCAAAAAATGGATGTGATTGAGCAATATAAACGTGGCGCTCAACTTCCGCTTTCGATTCGCTCTTTTGGTTTCGATTTATCAGTTGGTTTGATGATGGTATGAGACACAATTCCTGTAAGTTATTAATTTAGATGATGAACAACAATTTAAAAATATTTATGAAAATAAATATTTCTTAAACAGTTAGTGTTAACTTAGTATTGTGCTTATTCATTGTGAGGTTGGCTAATGGCCAGAATCTCACAAAGCAAGAACCAATTACCATATTTTACACATAGCTAATATTTCAAATAGTGTGAGAAATTCGTGGAATCAATTATTCTCACTAATCGAGGCCTACCTGTATATAACTTATTTTTTTAATGTTTTAATAATTTTTAAATGTACTTTTGAATAAGTTTTGAATTTATATTGGCCTATATATTTCCATTCTCATTTGTGAAGCACCCAATAAATTATTTTTGAATGTATTTAAATATGAACATTCATCCACATTTGCCTATTTTTAATAATAAAATTGACAAGAAATAGCTGTTTTTTATGAATTAATAGGGCTGACACTGCCATTACCATAGAACTTACTAATAGTGCAAAGAGGATGCAATACAATTGCTTTATATATTTTTGACAGTATCTGTGCAATATTTGATATTAAAATACTTAAAAAAATATTAAGCTATATACAGCATGCATATCTACATATTTTTAATAATAAAATTGAAAGAGCTGCTAAATTTATTTATTGAAATGAGACTGAATTTGATGATATAGCTCAAAGAGAGAAGGTCTAGAAAAGAATAAGGTTCCTTGTCTACAACATAAACATGTATTGGAACTGTTGTTATATAATAATTATGTTATAAAACATAAATGTGACTCTAAAAATTTTGGTTTAACTAACACACTAAAATTCTCCCTTCAAAAATTCTTAATGATTAATAAAATTTCCACACGTGGAATTTTTCATATAGCTGTAATACTAGTTTAAAAAATTATAGATTGAAATGTAAAATTAAACTGTAGATTGGTTTAAGCATTCTTTTAAGCATTCTTTTTTCTTTTTTGAATAGTGACTATGCAAAGTTGCAATTTTCAAAAATTACCAACAGTAATATCTAAATTCAACCTAATAGTTTTAAGGACTCTGCAAATCCAGAGTCTGGCCTGAGCTTAGGTCTTTTTACTATTTCCTAAAATAAATATATCAAATCAATCCAATCTATCAATAACTAATGTCTACCGAACAAAAACAAACAACCGGAAAACTTATGGCTTAAAGTATCAAACAAGTGTTAGATCTAAACGACAAAAATGATGTTAGAAACTTATTCTACTAAATTGAATAAATTCTCAAAACAAGTAAAGTTAAATAATAAATTTATATTTTATTATTTAACATATTTGATTCAAAACCTTACTAAAAGTGTAACCACAGCTTTATTTAAGCAAATAAAGCACAAATCAAGTCATCAATAAAACTTATTTAATCAAAATTCAAATATCCAAATATTCAAAACAATAAATATAACCTTAAATATTAATTAATTCTAATACCACTACACTTTGATATAAACTTAAGCCATGGTCGATCTTACAAGAAATTCAAGTGTCACTAATCAGCTCCTATGCAATATGAAACACCTCAATGGGTCAGTTGATGCATACGTTTTTATCCAAGTGACTTTTACAGTCCCGAGCTTGTCTCATTTATATGAGTCATGCAACAAGTTCAAATTTCTTAGTTTACAAAGTTATCAGTTCATGTCATCCTCTTTACAAATTATGTACTGAATAAAACATCAATAAGAGATCATTTTATATTCTCACATCGGATCAGTGGTAAATTATTTAGAATAGATGACGTCAAGAGCCGAGAGAGTTCATCGGGAGATGGAATTCCAATCTGTAACATGTAACTTCTAACTGATGAGACAGAGAACATGAAAAGTGAGTTAACTCTTAAACTAAAATATAATACATTAAATAATAATAAACATAATAATAATTAATAAAGAGCATAATAAAATAATAATAGGATAGGTCAGAGTTAACTTCTTCACTGCTATATGTCACTATTAGCATTTCTTTTAAAAAGATTAAACAAAAAATAATATCTACTTTATTTTATAGTTAAAAAAATTTATCAAATATTAAATTTTTCTTGAAAATATAGAGAGAAAATTATCGATATTTTGAAAATATTGAAATAAATGTATCAAGTAAAAAACATCAAAGCATAGAATTAAAGTATCAATATTTGTAAAGAATCGATGTATCTGTTGCATCCTAGTTGAATCGTAACATTATTCTTATTTGGTTGGTTCAAGAGAAACATTTCTTATTTACATAAATAGAATATTTAAATTTCAGGTTTGTAAATTTAAAAAAAATGCTGTACTGTGATGTTAAGCAGCATCATTTCATTCAATATTTTATACTGGAATAATTCATTTGTAGCATTTATTATATTTTTAGCTCTTCCAAAATTAATAATAATTTTCGATTTTAAATATTATTGAAATCAAATATTAAAATATTTTCAAATATAAATAGTATATTAAAATGATATATGAGACTATCGCTTGAGTAATCTACTGCTTTATATGGTACTTGACTATAATGTTAAAGAAACTTAAAGCACTAAAAAAGCAGACCTATTACGTAAAAACCTTAAAAAAGTTTTTATTTTAGAGGAGCACTTTTGGCTTATGCGCCATCATCAGCTCTTTTACAAGGTTTCAGCGTTCTTTGGAACTAAGAACAGTAGATTCTAGAACAATAACATACAATTCAATTTTTTAAGAACATAGAGTTTGAAACTTATGAATATTCAAATTATTTCAGATCTTCGGTCTTTATACGTGCTCTCTGGATTTTTTAAATGGGAGTATGTTATATGAGAAAACAAAAGTAAAAAATTAAGAATAAAAACTAATACAATAAAGATAAATATATGTATTACACTTACTCTTACCTTAGCAGTTGAGTCTTTTTTAATTCTCTCTTAAGCTAACGTTTTCAGTATTTATTATACCATCTTCAGGCTTAATTCAATAACAAACTGCGTTTTTTTCGTTCCTTTAATGTTCTATTCTACTATGCAATTTTAAATTCCGTTCTAAGAAGCATTTTTTTTTAATTCCATTCTAAGAAGCATTTTCTTAATAAAGACATTCCGTTGTCATGGCGACTCATATAATGTGAGGTAACATAACATAATATACGATATTATTTGCTTTTCTTAACTTTCTAAACCAAAAATAATAATGGTGCTATCGTCTCTTGCTATCTATCGTGTCAATTACGTAGTTCCATGATGGGGGAAGGTCAATTGCAGTCCTATCGTTTATCAAGGTTTTTTTCTTCTGTCTCGCCAGTGACAGTTTGTCTCGCCTGACCAGTTTCTGTGGTCAGGGCCTGCCTAATTCGCTTTATCGATTTGACGATTTTTGCTTCTTCCCATTTAATCTCCAAGTCACTACTATATGCCTCCATTGTTAGTGCTGTCGTGATCCTCTCTTTGTTTAAATCCATTCTATGCTCTTCAACCCTTTGCGCTAGGGTCCTAGTGGTGACACCAATGTATGACGCGCTCGTGTTCTTGTCCTTGTTCATCACCTGTATCCTGTATACACCTTGCTTCTCTGCATCTTTTCTAGAGTCTTTCTCATTTCTAAGCAGTCCGAACACTGTCGGTGCCCTTTGTACAGCCACTTTTTTGTTCATCTTTCTCGCAGCCTTATTTACAAAACCAAACTTCTTCAAATTATATGGTGTTACTATATAGCCTTCTTGTTGTATTGTTGTGCTTCGATCTGTGTCGGATTGTCGTGCCTCGCTTCGTGTTTTTGTTGGACTTTCTTTTTAATGCTTTCCATTCATGGAAAGCATTAAAAAGAATGGTTCTGTGTAACCGTGCAGTTCCCCAGCTTGTCTGATGTATTCTAACTCTTTCAATAGGTCTGTGTTATCCATGCAATATTAGAAGGCTCTATTGTAGAAATATCTAAAGGCTGTTTTCTTGTATGTGACGGGGTCCCTGGACCAATTGGGTATAAGGATTGGCTCATAAGCTGGCTTTCTGTATACTGCCGTCCTCATTCTGCCATTCGTCATATTTAAGAAAACAGCCTTTAGATATTTTTACAACAAAGCCTTCTTATATTGCACGGATAACGCAGACCTATTGAAAGAGTTAGAATACATCAGACAAGCTGGGGAACTGCTTGGTTACACGGAACCATTGATGGAAAGCATTAAAAAGAAAGTCCAACAAAAACACGAAGCGAGGCATGACAATCCGACACAGAGCGAGACACAACCAATACAACAAGAAGGCTATATAGTAACACCATATAATTTGAAGAAGTTTGGTTTTGTAAATAAGGCTGCGAGAAAGATGAACAAAAAAGTGGCTGTACAAAGGGCACCGACAGTGTTCGGACTGCTTAGAAATGAGAAAGACCCTAGAAAAGATGCAGAGAAGCAAGGTGTATACAGGATAC